>PVIA01005210.1:0-120054 GCA_004024845.1 Tonatia bakeri
ATATTTTATAAATATAATAAAAGTAATTGGTCACAAAAAAAGGAAAAAAATGAAGTGTGATTTGTTCAGAAAATGTTTCCTAAGCATGGACTCCATACTAGGCAATATGTACTGTCCACTAGAACATCCTTGATTGATGGAACACCTCACTAATTGTTAGGTATCACCCACATGGGGCTATTAAACACTTGAAATTAGACTAATGTAACCAATGAAATTAATTTTAGTTGTAATTATATTGAATATTTTAATTTTAATAGCTACATGTGACTAATGGCTATCATACTGGACAGTGCTCTTTTGGGCCCTGAGATTTCGATGGTCGCCAAAGAGATCAGGTTTCAGCTCATAGGTAGCTCAGTTCTAGTAGGGTCAATCAGGCAATCATTACATAAACAAATGTCAATGTTAGATGGTAAGTCCTATCTGTAATGGGGATTTAGAAGTTCAGGAATTGGGGTCAGTGCTATTTTAAAGAGGATAGATAGATAGGGTAAAATTTGAGCAAAATCTTAAAGCATGTAAGTGAGGTATGCCAGTATATTTGGGAAGAGCATTTGAGGCGAAAGTGATAGAAAGTTCAAAGCCTTACCATGGGAGTACTCAAAAAAGAGAAAGGGGGCCACTCTGGCTCGAGAAGAGACAAGTGAAGCGTCATGGAAAATAAGGGAAATCACATCCTTCAAAGCTTGGTCAGCTCAGCTAAGTAAGAACTTTGATCTTTACAGTAAGTGAAAAAAACAAGTTACTGGAGTATTTTCAGCAGTGAAATGGCACAATCTGAGTTATGTACTGAGAAACAATTAAAATTTCATAATGCATAATTAGAGAAATCACAGCAATAAAAATATCCTCTGCTGAGCATGTTGCAAAGCAATTCCAAATTCCATCATACAGTACATAGTCAGTTCCCACTTACCCTCAGTTACTGGAACAAAGGTCTTTCTTTCTCTTGCTGCCCCGATAATTCACACAGATGTTTTATTCTTATATTTTTTGTAGGGCATTTGGAAAACAGAAATAGCACAGTAATTTTGGAAATTCTAAACTTCCTGAGGAAATTACCTACATTTCTTCTTTTCATTTCATTTTTTTTCTTAACACAAAATTCTCACCCAAGGGTATGTTTATTTGTTTTAGAGGGAGAGGAAGGGGGCAGAGAGAGAGAGACATCCACCTTTGGCCTCTTATACGTGTCCCGAGGAAGGAAGGATCAAACCCACAACTTAGTTATGTGCCCTGACTGGGAATCAAATCTGCAACATTTTGGTGCACAGGATGATGCACCAACTAACAGAGCCGTCTGACCAGGACCCTTTTTCCATTCCTTACCTCTAATCAACCCTTAAGCCATGATAGAGTAACTTCTCAGATTGGTTTCACCAAGTCACTAATGACTTTCTAACTAAATGTAGCACATTCATTTATCTGTTTTATTTAATCTCTTAGCATCACTGGGCAGCATTAGCCCCACTTTCCCACTTACAATGAATTATGATGTTTGATATTTGAGATAAAACTCCATTCTGAATTTCCTCCAAAAGGCCCTTACTCTTCACTTGCAGTCCTTCTGCTCATTCCTTCAAAACTGAATTTCTTTGTGTCCTTGCCATGTGACCTGTTATCTCTAGTTACATAGTTTCCCTGGGTTATTTTATTCATAGCTTCAGTGATGCTCCATACCAAAGATGTACAAATCTGAATTTTACATCTGCTCATAGCCTCGCTGTTGCCTAAAATACATCTCCCCCAAAATCCACTTTTATTTTTTGAATTCCTTTTCTTATCTAAGTGAATATTACCAACAAGTATCCAGTTGTTGAATTCAAAACTTAAATAAGGTGTCTAAGTCCTAAAAATCATACTAATCAAAAATTATGTTTATTATATGTCATATACATCATGCATTAGAGAACTTTGTATATTTCTAGAAAAAAGTAGATCGCTGGCCTCAAAATCAGCTGTCAGCCTCCAATATGTGACTCTAAAATATTTGACAATTGGATTAAAATTTTAATGTCAGTTTTCTTTAGAGGGGAGAGTAGGAAATTTTTTTATGTTAGCCTTCGTCCCTCCACTGAAGGTAAAAACATTTGTGGAGAAGGTCTGACTTCCACACTCCGGAGGAATTTGCAGGTGCCTCACAGAAATAGCCGAAATGTCCAACACCCTCTTGACAATGACCATAATGCATGGCAAGTCTTTTTGCCTTCTATGTGTCACCTGAGAACAGCCACTCTCTGTAAGAGCTGTGCATGGAGCAATCTGCCCAGATACGTTCAGAGGTACACCCATTTTCTCCCAAGTTCTCGGCATTTCTCAGGCAGTAGTCACGGGTGGTGGAAAAGCACCCCGTCTCTTTCGCATTTTTCTCCTGCTCAGGACAGGTATTGTACAGTAATAAAGGTAGAGGTGTTACATCCACACACTTCCGCTAAAGACTTTCGTCACGTACCCTGAATCATCTTTCTCTTTTTATTTGGTTTCTGAACTTTATTTTTTTATTGCTGTTCAGTTATAGTTGTCCCATGAATCATCTTTCTTTAACCTAGTCTACAAAAACAGTAAACTCATCTGAAGCTTCAGACATTTAGAATAAAAAGGCAGACAATATTAAGGCTATTTCTGTTTCATTTCTTTTTCCCTCTTTCCTTCCAAAGGCAAAGATAGCTGATGATAACTGAACAGGAAGAAAGAAAAAATCAAATAAGTAATAAAAATATTTGGCAAGCATATCAAAATATTATCTCACTATGCCACATAATTTAACTTTGTATAGATTGTCTGCATTTCTCACTAACTCAAAACTCAATCAAAGCAGGAACCTCACACAACTGTTTTGTCCTTACAATCTATTGGTGCTGATGTCAGATGAATTTCAAATGAACATACATCGGTGGCTAATAGAAATGGGTATGTATTGTAGGAAGCTGTTATCTGTCGTCTTTTTCACATGCAGAACTATTCTCCTGAGTTGTTGCAAAATTGCTTATCCCTATGGCCAAACAGAGAATAGAATTCAGATTAAAGATAAAGGGGGGCGTTGCTCTGATTTAAATCTCTTTATGAAGATTATCAAATCCCTTGAGTTATTAAAAACAACAACATTATTCGGAGTTCAGATTTGGATCTAAATGAGAATTTTAGGAAGCTAACAATCAGAAGCCAAGTAGGCAGCTCTCTTGTTATCCTTTGGAAGCCTTTGGCTTGTTTTATTACAGATTTAATCTTTCGGATGTATTATTGGGCATGAACCAAACCCAAACATGTTTAACTAGCAATGCTTGGCAGTTATTTCAGAATTGCTCAATGGAATGTGTTATTACAGTTTCAAATGATGTTTTAAATCTGTTAAACTGAGTGTACTTTTCTCAGAAACTGTATTCATGTTTGGAATTATAAATCACAATTATTTGAATAAGAAAGTTAGGTTGCTAGGTCTAGCTATTTAGAAGATCAGTTCAGATTTTTATATTTTTGTTTCATGAGTCAGTTCACAGTTAAAATACACTTGATGAAAGCAAAACTCATGATTGATATTTTTGGTGGATAATATTCTGAAATACTTCCATTGAAAATTTACTGATTTACTTATAATTTTTAATACTGAATCTAAATATATACTTCTAAGTCTGATATGATGTCTTTAGTGGTATGTGATGGACTTTATTTAATAAATAGCTATGGAATGCCTATTCTATGAATTTTGGGTTAAAAAAACAAAACAAAACACTACTGCCCCTGTTTGCAATATCTATATTGTTATTAATTAAACCATCTCCCATTTGCTTTCTTAAGTGTTAAAGGCTCACTTAATTAAAATAAGCTGATAACAGTTCAATATTTTATCTTCACCTGTTCTCTCTTTCCAGTAAACTGTATAGAAATAATGCAGGAGTGAGCATAATACAACATATAAGCAAAGTATAGCCTGCATGTGTATTTTTAAAACTACATTTTATTTCTTTTATTATTTTTATTGAGGTACAATTGGCATATAACATTGCATAAGCTTAAGGTATACAATATGTTGGTTTGATACATGTATATAATATAATATGATTACTATAGAAGCATTTGTTAACTCCTTTAATGTGTTACATAATTACATTTTGTGTGTGTGTGGAGAACAGTTAAGATCTAGTCTCCTAGTAATTTTGAAGTTTATAACATAGTCTCGTTGACTATCACTATGTTGTTCTTTAGATCTCCAGAATTCATCTACAAATTTACATTCTTAAATTACTTCCCTCCAATCCCCCCACCACTCAGCCCCTGTTAACCACCATTGTACTCTGTGTCTATGAATTCACTTTGTTAGATTCCACATATCAGTGATATTGTACAGTCTCTGTCTTTCTATGTCTGACTTATCTCAGCCCTCAAGTTCCATCCACATTGTTGCAATGGCAGGATGTCCTTCTTTCTCATGGCTAAACAGTATCCAGACACAGATGAGAGATGACAGACAGGTAGATAGATATATTCCCCACATATCCATTAATGAAACCTTTGATTATTTCCTTACCTTGGTTATAATGAATAATGCTGCAGTACACATGAGTGTGCAGATTTCTCTTGAAGACACTGATATCAGTTTCTTCAGATATATACCAAGTGGAATTGCTAGATCATAAGGCAGGTTATTTTTTTAATTTTTATTGGAATAAATCCCAGCCTCTTTGTTTATGCATTGCCTATGGAAGCTTTTGTGTTAAAATGCAGAGTTGAATAGTCGTGGAGAACGTGGTCCATGAGCCTAAAATGTTTATAAAGTTTTCCAATCCATACTCTAATAGAATAATTAATTTAAAAATGTAAATTCATAGGTTCCTGTGTAAAATTGTCCTTGCTGTAAGAAGACCAGTGAGTGCATATCATCACACATTTTATAAAGTACAGCACGGAAATACCATGGGCGTGGAAGGAAGACGAGGGTATCAAGAGAGGCTGCTGACGAGAGACAGTTTCAAGGAGAATGTGAAGAGAAGACAACACCGGTGCAAATATCGGCAAGGGTTGCACGAGGAAGGCGAGCAGGAGAAAGGTTTTCTGTGTGGAGATTTAGAAGCAAGAGTTCTGTTTTTTAAATGCTTTTAAAAGTTACAGCTGACATACGATATTACTTTAGTTTCAGGGGTACGTCTCAGTGATTAGACACTGAATAACTGACTATGTGATCATCCCGCTAAGTCTCACATTCATCTGAAACCATACAGAGTTACTAGAATATTTATGGACCGAAATCCCTTTACTGCACACAAGTCAATCAAATTTTAGGGCCACGTTGATTCCCTATCCACCTTGCAAAGGTGAGATATATCCCCCCCCACACATCTAAAGTGTGATGGGACATGAGGACTGAGGATGCTGAACCCTATACCAGGAAGGGACGAAAGGTTCATTACTAACTCAATGAGGCTTATGGGAGAAGGCAGGGCAGGCTCCAAACTGGCCCCAAAATAGCCTGAGGGAGAAAAGTAAAAGCGAACTGGCTTGGGTTTCATTTTGATGGCAAGGTGGGGCTCAGATGACTCATGATTTAAGCACCCTTCTGGTGGCACCAAAGGAAAGAGTGTTACAGAACAACAAGGGGGGCCAAAAGGGGGCCAAGGGCAATATACTATTACCCGAAAGAAACCCACAGGTCCATTATGTCTGCCGTCTATAGGAAAGATGTCTCTCAATGCCAGAGATTCGTGAAAAGGAAAGGAAATGTTTATTTAATGCTATACGTACTTAAAGTAGTGACCTAATGTCTTCATCAAAATCCCAAAGTCCCTTAAAACACCCACAAACACACACAGTCCTTCCTTCCCCCTTTGCCCAGTCTGGCGTACCGTATCTCAGGAAAGGAGATAGAAGTCTGTGACTCAGGCAGTCCCCAGTTCTTCCCAGTAATCCATCTCGGCTGGTAGGCCTCCCTCTGTTCCTGGCACCATCAGCTGTGTCGCCGGGATCTCTGCTAAAGCAGAGTGGTGGGTCCCCTTTTTAAAGCTGCGGGGGTCCCCACTCCGGCAAAGGCTCAAGGTCCTCTCTCCACCAGGGCCACGGGACTCTCCACTCTGCCAAAGGCCGAGTGGTTCTCCCTCCCAGGTCAGAGGGAAGTCTCCACTCTGCCAGAAGTGCATAGCCCTCTCTCCCGCAGGCTGCAGTGTCTGGGTTTAAATCCCCGCGCCAATCTTCCTCTGCAGCCCCATTTCTTAGTCCTCCCACACTCGGCCACACCTGCCCTCAATCTGCCATTCTTTCCAGCCTTTCTGGCTGCCTTCATGGGTCTGGGCAGGTGTGGCCCCATGTCATGGAGCCAATCATCTCCAAGCTCCCACGCAGGCGCTAACTCAGGGGACCTGCCCCCTCCCCAGTTACATCTTGGTGGGGAAGTTACTTCTATCCCCCTGGCTCAGAGCATGGCCACAGCTATTTAACATATCTATGCAACCAGTCAAATGTTATAGTTACGTTAAATGACCACACCAGATTAAATGACCACACCAGAGGTTAGCTGCAAAGCTGTTGCTATGCAAAACAGCTCTCAATGGGCCTGCTCCATTTGTCCCTTCTCCCATCCCACACCTGTGGAGGAAGGGATGAGGACATCCTAATATTTTCTGAACACCTTGAGTTCTGGACCCCATTCCAAATGCTCATTTGGGGTCCCCCCTCTTGGCTGCACCCTGTAACAATAGCACAAGGGAGTTTTAAAAAATGATCCATCTCAATAGTCAATGTTTTTGAGAAATTATTACTGAGCAGCAAGCAAGGCCCTGCTGCCCACCACCATCCTCTGGCAAAACTCCAGAGGCAAAGGCACGGTGGTAAAAGAAAATAGTCTTTATTCAAAAGCTTCACAACTTTGGAATAACAGCTGTCCACTTACATTAGTCACTTAAGCCTATCAATTAAGACTAAATTCTTTAACACTTGAGTTCTATCATCCCGGCTCCCCACACACCCGCCTTTAGTTTTAATTATCTTATTTCTCTAGGGTTAGTTTACAAACTAAAACTAGGTTTAGTTTGTTAGATCCAAAATGACACAAGTTTGAGAGAATGGCAGGCTTCTGCCTCAGAGTTTGTTTCCTCTAGAAAACCCAAAGAAGAATAACCCTGCCACCCTCTGCCAGGCCAGCCCTGGGGCATAATTCCATCCACTCTGGGGCATTCAGCTTCTCAGCCAACCCCATATACCCTGCTTACCATCGCCTCCAGCAACCACCTCCTACAGCCCCTCCCTTCTCCTCCCCAGTGATCTGATCAGATCTCTCTGTATCAACAGCATTTGAGTTTCAGTTTTATTTACATAATTGATATTTGGTATCTTTTAACCTCAAGTTCATATTTGAGCACAATGAGAATATTAGGTCTCCCAACCTCATAAAAGTATTTTGATGTTCAGGAGAAATATTAGTGGAAGAACACTGACAACTAAAAAGTGCAGGAGGTAAAAGTGTGCTACTATAGGATAGTGCCTTATAGTGTGGGGCTGGGGGTTGCTTGTTTTAAAAATGCTGTTATTTGAGTGCAAAAAATCCACTACGGCTGTTTGAATGAAGTTTTATAGATAGCTCTAAGTATTTTTGAAAGTAATTGTAAGCCTGCTATTGTATCATTTTCACAGAAATGTTTCTGTCATAAAAATGCTATTTTGAAATTACTTTTGTCTTCACTTCAGCAGGGAGAGAGAATGTGTCATAACCTTCTTGCTACATGTTGACACTAGTAAATCAGAAAACTTAGGATAGAAATCTTCAACAACAACAATAACAGATTTTCAAGCACTGGTCAGTTACAACATTTAAATAGACACTAAAAAATAAAACTTCAGATGAATGCCCTGCTGTTTCCAGTGGAAACATGATAAATATCTTCTAATTGAAACACTTTATAAATTCTTTCTACACGTTAATTTATGGCTACAAATATGCTTTCTAACAGCAACCCACTTGACATTTACAAGCTGAGAAGAATATGCCTTACTTGTTTCTACTGGCTGTAAAAATGATAATAATAATAAAGTGACTAGAACTCTCTACAGCAAATGTTGACCTCCAGGCTTAACAAAATGAAGCTATGGAGATTCTCAGTATTAAATCACCACAATGAATTTTCTTTAAAAAAAATACGAAACACCAACAAACAAATAATAAAAAAAACAACACTACACTCCTTGGTTTAAGAGCAAGATACACTAAAATCCAAAGCAGTTTGAAAATTCTACAAAATTCTTATTAAGTGATCTATTCCCAGATATTCTTTATACCTCCTTTTTGTTATTTTAAGTTGTCATTAGGTGACTAGTAGCAATGTTATGTGAGGGGGTATGTTTTATGTTTAATATCTCTTTTTAATTGCTTCAGTGGAAGCAAGGCATGAACAGATCAATTATGCATTTTTAATTCTCAATGAAAACAGTATTACTAATTCATTTTATAAAAATAAATTTTAAATATGTGTTTCCTCTAAATACTTGGTCAGGGTCATATTCCAGTTTAATTCATGTCTTGGTAATTAGAAATTATTTTTGTTTTAATATATAATTTTTTTCATTTTTACAAGAGTTTATTTGAGCCAAACTGGGGATATATTCTGGGAACAAGACCTCAATTGCTCCAGAAAATAACAGTATTGCAGCTTCTTTTATACATTTGGAATTAAGGAAGGAAATTACAAAGAGGTGAGAGAAGGAAGGCAGGGATTAGATGGCTGGGTAGTTAACAGATAATGGGCTTTATTGAGGGTGGTTATTTCAAAAATGGGTTAACCAAGATGCACAGAAACAATGGACAGGGCTTGCTTAAAGCAAAGATAAACCTTTCCTCAAAAAGGTCTATGTCTGGGCCATGACTGCACACCAAGACCTTCCCAGTTAGGAATTTATGATTAGCTTACCTTGGTAGATTATTTTCATAGAACACCTTTTTCTTACCCACACTTTCTCCTTTGGGTCATAAACCAATTGAAAGGATACTTTGAAGACCAATCTTTCAGTCCAGTAGCGTGGTCTCACAGTTTTAGGAAGGCTCGTTCTGAAGATGTCTCAGTAATGATCATATCTTGTTGACCGTAGGGGATGGGAAAAAACCGAAACATGGGATCTGAGTTGATGCCAAAAATTTTCCTAAAAAGGGGAGAGCAGGTAAATAAAAGGCAGTCAGGTGTTACAGCTTTCCTTGCAAACAAACAAAACAAAACAACACAATGCTGTAGGGCAATTCTATCTTGTGAACCGTCACAATCTGAGGGTTTTTCTTGTCTCATTTTTCTGTATTTGGCATCTAATATAATATTTACATAAGCCATAAAAAGAGTATAATTTTCTTTCTAATATTCTTGATAGATGTACTTCATTATAGATGCCCACCTTCTCTGAACATTAAAGTAATGCACTACCATAAAAATATAAAATACAAAGTCCTAGAGGGAATTTCAGGGGAAAAGGGGAAGGGTTTGCAGGAACAAAGTTAAAAGACACATGGATAAAAACTAGGGGGAGGGTGGTAATGGGAGGGAAGATGGGAGGGGGATGGGTGGGCTTGATTGGGAGTAAAGGGGAGAAAAATGTACTTAAACAATCATTAAAATAAAAAAAATAAAAATAAATAAAAAATAAAATACAAAGTCTTTTTAATATATTTTAAAGAAAGTACTTTAAAAATAAGTATTTCATTTTTTTAAGTCATCAAATTTTTAGCTTAACCCTAATTTCTATCAATTTATATGTATCAATGTAATATAAAGTTGTAAGACTACTGATAGAAATATATTGTAATGTACAAAATTAATTTGTTCATTATTAATAATAGTGAATAATTTTGTACCTTTGCATTTTATCACAAAAATTAAATAAATTCGTAGCAAATTTTCTTGGTCATATGCAGTCAAAACAAAAAATTATGGTGTTATCTCACATTTTTGAATAAAGAAATACATCTATCCATTCTTTATCTTTATGCTTTTGGTTAATCCAGAGAAATAATCAAATGTCACTGACTGTGGATTTCGGGTACAGAAATGCTAGCTCTATTTTCTCTTCAGCTGTTTACTTTGCGTAATAGATGGTTGCATTTGAGTGCGATGGGAGTCATTTTTGTTTCTTCCTCGTAAAGAAGCAGCACACTACTAAACACAAAGCACGATGCCACAACTGATACAGAAAACTCTGTCCTAACATATCGTAACCACACATCGTATCTGTTACAGTCGCAGTATTCATCTCCATGCACGCGTGCACTTAAGAATAATCTAATATAAAAGTAAAAATGCCTATTGCAGAATGATCACTACGTGACCAGAATGTATCAAAAAGGAGTTAGACATCTAGAACCTTTTCCATTACTATCTGTGCAACCTGAATATTCATTAAATCATATATTTTACAAGCTATTGACTTTATAACTGTTGCAGCCATAATGAGATTATATAAGATTATTGCTATAGCTCAATGTTAAAAGATTTGGTATTAGAAACTTTCTCCAATATCATTGTACATCTCAATATCAACTAGCTTTTAGGGTACTAGCAATTCACAGATAACCTTTGGGAACATTTTATTAGGTTTTAATGATTTAATGAAAAAAAAGAGAGAAAGAGTTCAATTACACTCTTAAGAGTTCAATTAAACTTGGCTATATATATTATTCACTTAATAAGGTTCTGTTTATTCAGCAGTGGTTTTAAGGTGGACTATACATTTTATTCTTTCCTATGTCACAATTTATAATTCATGTATGTAGTATGCACTATCTTAGATACTCTGGATGCAAAAATGAACAAGAAGAACATAACTATTTTTTCACAACATTTACAGTTTTGGAGAGGACAAGAGCAAGTTAAAAAAATTAGTCGAGTGGACTAATTTGTGGGAAGTACTAATGTTGTAATTACATAAGTGAAAGAAAGGAGCACTGAAAACGGGCTGGTACAGAATCACTACACGTAGTGTACTGCCACTCACCCCTCAAGTGCTCTCCGGCAGGCATTGTTCATTAACGGCAGCATCCTGTTGAGACTGCAGGCATGCCCTTGTGACTTTCACAACAGTGATCCACAGAGTGTTTGCCCATCAAGTAGAGTTCGCTGGCAAGTCAAGCTCTCTACCTGCTAGACAAATATTTTCACGCAAAGTGCATATATGAGAGCATGTTTTAAAAAATGAAAAAAAAAGAGAGAAAGAGTTCAATTACACCCTTTATCTTTCAGGCATAGACCTGTGCCCCTTTGTAATTTGACTCTGATTTGCAGGCATACTGCCTTTACCTGGCATAGACTACTATCATGCTAGTGTAATTTAACCTTTTAACCTCAGTTTTCTTTATCTATGTGATGGGGATAAGAATAGCACCCACCTGACAGGGTTGTTGGAAGAAAAAATGAAATAAACTATGTATTAAAAGCCCAAAGTCTGGATTATGGTAAGTTCATTCTATCAGATGCACTTTTTTAAAATATAAAATCACTTGTTTAACTCAATATACATGTAGTTGGATAGACACAGAAATAATTATAACTATATAAATAAAAATAGAAATGCTGTTAGTAAGCATACAGTGTTTTCTAGCTCTGTACTCTGGGAGGCCTAGAAGAATGACACCCCACAAACACTGAGCACACTTAATGGCCAGACTTGAATTCTAAGTGTAATTTTCAGAGAAGATAAACAAGGGCCGTTACAGAAATGGCTGATTGTGGCCTTGAGCAAGAAAAAAACAAGATAAGCCCGGAACATCACACAGTGCCAGGAAGCCAGTTACAGGAACGCAGGGAAGGGATCACTTATAAGCTTGAAATTTTAGAGCAAGAAGGACAGAGATGAACCACTCCATGCAGAAGAGGAACAGAAAATTACTGAGTGGGCAGACTGGCTTATGGAAAGTAAAAATGTAGAAAGTGACTGGATATAATAGGTATATTTTTGAATATGGAACCTTATTTATGTAAGGTAAAAGTGGAAATAATACTAAAAAACCTCTCTTCTCTTATTATTATTATTTAAATTAGATTTATGTATTATTGTTCTAGAATACACAACATAGTTTTGTGATATGGTTCCATTCAAAAGTTGCACACATATGTGAGAAAATACCTTAGAGTATTTATCTTAGGAAAAAATACCCAAGAATGACTTTTAACAGATTGAGCAAAGGGATATAATTTATGCGAACTTTAGGTGAAACTCAAGCTCATCTTTAGGGTCATGATTTCCATGAGGAGAAAGCCTGATAAAGTTTAGGTTAGAAAAAGGTTTGAACTCAAAATGTTGTTGTTCTGATTTTGTCCTATGGGAAGTCAGAAATCACCCTTAGAGTTGTGAGCCTGGACTGTGTGAGTGCATTCGGACAGAAGCCTGCCAGGTGGAGTTTCAGCAATCACTCAGCCAGTGCAAGCTCTTCTGGGTCTGTTAGTAAAAGCTCGAAAGCAAGTGCTACATAAGAAGAGCTGGGATGAAATAAATAAAAAAAGAAATTTTTCAGAATGTCGAGTATAATTGTTATTGGAAAACTAATTTTGATTTAAAGAAAAGGTCAAAGGTGATATAAAACTTGGATGACCTGGAGAATTGTGATATTAATGGAGAAATAGATGTCAAAAAGAGGAAATACCCTTATAGATGTCTAGCCATAATTTTTGAGTTTTGCATGAGAGCAGCGGGTGGTACTTGGTAGCCACGATTATGTTTCATAGGGTGTATTAGCACATGTTTGGGATGACTCCAGACATGGACACTTCAAAAAAAAATCCTAATAGACTGTTATGCACCTAATTTTGGATCATTGAATATTATTTGGCAAAGCAGCACCTGTATGGTACCTTAAGTTAAAAAAAAGCAGAATAGACAGAAGAAAAGCACATTCAGGACACACTGCAGCAAAATTTCAGACATGAGGTATCATTGTGGACACGTGGTCACCTGGTCTTTAAGGAGTGGACCACCTGCCCTGCTTTGAAGGACAATGACATTCCTGCAGCTTCTTTATTCGTTTGCAAATGAAGTTTCTTTTTGTGGTATTGTTTTCACAAAATTAGACTGAAGTCTCAGGTAGCCAAAGAACATGTATCTAGGCATTTCTGTGTTACTTTTAATATCTTATGATTAGTCCTAATATGTCAGTCAAGAATGCTGAGAAATAAGTGCATACATTGGATGGATTTTTTAAGTATTTAAAATTACCTGAAAATAGTTCTAAAAGTATTTTTTAAATATCAAACCTATTTAAAGTAGACTTTTTGCTGTTGCATATAGTATTTATGCTTTCTTGTGAAGGAAATAGTTTTTTTATTAATGACTCAATGTGATTAACATATTACTGTCTTTTTATTTATTTATTTATTTATTTTTTAGAGAGGGAAGAGAAGGAGAAAGAGAGCGAGAGAGAAACATCAATGTGCGGTTGCTGGGAGCTGTGGCCTGCAACCCACGCATGTGCCCTGACTGGGAATCGAACCTGCGATGCTTTGGTTCGCAGCCCGCACTCAATCCACTGAGCTAGACCAGCCAGGGCCAACATATTACTGTCTTAACAATAGTGAGTGTAACTACTTCCTCCTTATCAAAGCACCTTGTCTGCTACAAACTGTTCCTGTCTCTGCTGTCAGTGTGCGTGGTTCTAAACCCCCCACCACAATCTAGTGTACGGTTCTCTCTCTTGTGATGAAATAAGCAAACAACAGTGATAAAATTTATGTATTAAATAATTTTTAAAACTGAACAAAGTGAAAAAATTAAAGAGTAAGTTGCAAGAGCCTACCCTACGGTGTCATTTGTTATCATTATTAGTTTGAGATTTTTTTTTAAATGTATTAAATTTACTGGGGTGACATTGGTTAATAAAGTTATATAAATTTCAACTGTACAATTCTGCAGTATGTCATCTGTATATAGTACTGTGTGCTCACCACCCAAAGTCAAGTATCCTCTCATCACCATGTATTTGACCCCCTTCAACCCTCTCCTGTTTCCCCCACGCTCCTTCCCTCTGGTATAACCACCATACTATTTGTTTATGAGCTTTGGTCTTTTTCTTTTTTTGTTAATACTGTATGTCTTGCAACGTTCATTTGTTGCTTACAGTGTTATATCCCACATATGAGGGAAATCATATAGTTCTTGAATTTTTCTGTGTGACATTTCATTTGCAATTTGTTATTATTTTTATGGTTAAAGGAGGAAAACATTATACATGAAGTGAAAACATTTCTGCCACCAAGATAGACTTAGTTCAAACTGATATATTTTTAACGCTGGAGGAAAAAAGTGGAGTTAGGTTAAGTAGCATTAAAGATCAAACTTGAAGTAACAAAATCTGTTTTATGTTTTTATGTATTTAATCTTGCTTGTAATGACCATTGTGCATTTGTAGATATAGAATTAGGTATAGAAAGAAGAATTTATTTTGAATTGCATTTTGAACCTCAGATTTAATCTTTAGTCTAATATATAACTTAATTTTTAAAAAGGGCATTTATTATAGAGAATTATTAATCAAGTCAGAAGACACATTAATCTTTAATTACCTACACTATAACAAAGTGAGCCATTGTTAACACAAAAATCACGACACCACTATGAACCTGGTGGATGCTTATTAAAGTTACAAGCACAGAGAACACCAAATGACCTCTACAGTGCTGATATTGCAAACCCACATCTACTAATAGATAACTCAGTTGCAACAACGAATTGTATCGTTATCACTAATGAATCTAGTGAACAGGCATCAGCAAAATTTGATTACAATATGACAAATAAACATTAAGCATAGGTCCTCGCACAAAACAGGATGGACGACTGAATGCACAGCTTAAATATGACATGAGTGTGATGCATGCCATCTCAGAGCACAAATAAAGTGCCATATGAAAGTAAAGAGTGACAGGTCAAGTCAATGCCAGGGCAGCGGTTTGCAGTCAGACACAATTTTGCACACATATACGCTGCCCCACATAATGGACAGTTGGCAATGTCTGGAGACATCTTTAGTTTTCACACCTAGGGGGTATTATGACATACAAAGGGGAGGAGCTAGGAATGCTGAGAAGTGCCCTGTCATATACAAGACAACCCTCGCAACAAAGAGCCATCTGGCTCAAGCTGTGAATGAGAAACCCTGTTGCAGGAAAGTGAAAAGCTTCCTCTAAGAGGCCACATATAAGTTTACCATGGGAAAAATATATAGGATTTTCTTTGGCAGAATTGAAGGTGGAAATATAATAAAAATTAGTGGGCAGTGAAGGAAAAATTCATTATTTTTTTAAAAAATTTATTTATTATTTATTTTAGAGAGGGAAAGGAGGGAGGGAGAGAGAGAGAGAGAAACATCAATATGCGGTTGCTGGCGGCCGTGGCCTGCAACCCAGGCATGTGCCCTGACCATGAATCGAACCTGCGATGCTTTGGTTCGCAGCCCACATTCAATCCACTGAGCTACACCAGCCAGGGCAAAATTCATTATTTTTAAAGTGAAGATTATATTCGAGGAATGAAGGATGAGTATTTGATTAATGGCTGGAATGTAATGGAAATCCCAGATACACAGGTATAGACAGAAGAGAGGAGATTGAAAAATTGACTTGGAGGACAGTGGATAGAATGCCTAGACTTTGTATATGCACCAGTTTAACGATGGGATACATTCTGAGAAATGCATCCTTAGGCAATTACATCAAAACACTTCCTAAGCATTAATTACATCTCTGTGCCAACATCGTGGAGTGCCCCTGGACAAACCCAGATGGTTAGGCTACTACTATAAATTCATTTGCTAGACTTTCACACCCCTGGCAGCTGTAGGTTTGTTCATACCGGTATTACCCCAAACACATTTGGCTTTTCTTTTATAAATTTTTCACTCATTCTAATCTTTCTGTACTACCAGGTATATGTGATTTGTTCTTGACCTAAAAGGCATTTTGTTGTGCATGGCTATTTGTATAGCAATTCACAAAAAGCATGTTTCATTTTATAATGGAAATGAATCTATAATTCTATTTTGTAATGATCATACTATTTTATTTTACTTAGCTGACATTGAATATTTCCATATCAGTCTGTTAGTTTTTTTCCTAATGAGTGAATTTAGCTCACTTTGTGCATGTGTCAGAATGTACACAACCAGTCCACCATCGATGAACATTTAGACTGATTTACAACATGCCAACAATGCTGCCATTAATATGTCTGCATATACTTTCATATTTTCCGATGATATATTTTCTAAAGTGCTTTGATAGCAATGGAGGATTTTCATTACAAAAATCTTTCAAACAGATTATTTTTGCAAAGCAAGATATATGATTTACAAATAAGGAAGAAGCAGTGGGCATACAAATAAGTAGGCTTATTTAATAACTATTGTAGATGTAGATTTGATACATTTGGAGAGTACATGAAATCTGAAAGAGAATTTAAGATTTCTAGGATAAGTTCTTGACGGTGGTATGGTAGTATGATGATGGATTCCATGTGTCAACTTAACTGGGCTATGAGGTTCCCAGACAGGTGATCAACCATTATCCTGGATGTGTCTGTGAGGAAACTGCTATTCAAGACTAAGACATAAATTGGTAGGTGGAGTAAGACAGATTGTCCTTGCTAACATGAGCGGGCTGAAACCATGAAGGCCTGAATAATAAAACAAAAAGTCTCATCCTCCTTTGAGTCAGAAAAAGTTTCTCCTGCCTGACTGACTGCCTTCCTGCTGGGGCATAAGATTCTTCCTGCCTTTGGACATGAACTGAAACATCAGCCCTTCTTCAATTTTAAACCTATTGGCCTTGAGGCTGGAACTACATTAGCTCTCCTGGGTCTTCAGTTTGCTAGCAGATGTCAGAACTGTTCAGCCTCTGTAACCATGTAAGACAATTCCTTATAATAAATCTTTCAAAATAAATACCTGGCCCTGGCTGATGTGGCTCAGTGGATTGAGTGGTGGCCTGAGAACTAAAGGGTGGCAGGTTCAATTCCCAGAGAAGGCACATGCCTGTGTTGTAGATCGGGTTCCCAGTAGGGGGCCCATGAGAGGCAACCATACATTGATGTTTCTTTCCCTCTCTTTAAAAATAAATAAATAAAATCTTTTTAAAAATAGGCAAAGAAAAAAAAAAAGAGAGAAATAAATACATGGTGGTGAGAAAATGTGGACAACTGTATTCAAACATTAATAAAAATAAATATATACACACATATCTAAATTAATATTAATTGGTAATAATAATAGATAATAGTATATATTTGTATATATGTGTGTGTCCACACAGTTAAGTGAGTTGGCAGGTTGTCCTAGATTGTCCCTGTCTGAGTGAGTGTGGGTGTGAGTGTGTGTGAGTGCATCCTATGATGGAACTATGTCCACTCCAGGCTGGTTCCCAGCTTGAGCCCTGAGCTGCTGGACCAGGCTCTGGCCCCCCGCAACCCTGATCTGATACAAGTAAGTTGGAAAATGAGGATTTTGCTAGTTTTGATTAAACAACTTTCTTAAATGTCTGTGTAGCTTACATTAATGTCAATGTTTAATATTAAAAGTGTTTTGGGTCTTTAATTAGAAGTTTGTTGATGTTTTTGTGATCAGAAATATGCGGTAAGAACTTCACTCTTACTTATATCAACAGCTTATCCTAAAATTGGTTTCACTGTATGTCGTTTTGCTTAATGTTGCAAACTCCAGAACTCTGTTGATGGTATTAAATGAAAACTTATGTATAATAAAATATTTATTAAAAAGGCAAATGATCTAGTTTTCTTAAAGCATATAAAATATGCTATGGGTAATATTATTTCAAGTCTCACACCCATCATTCACCCCATTTACATGTGCATTATTAGAGTTCTTAGAAATTCTTCTCTTTGCCAACTAGACAATAAATAGCAAGAACATGGTTAGGTTTAGCCAACTACCATATATATGTACCAGCGTTGGAATTTACACTGCACAGGATATAGACAAATAAAGAGATGTGTCTGCCCTGTCCACAGTTGGCTTCCCTAAGCTACATTACATTGCATCTTCGAAGATCCTTATAATGTATTAGTTCAATGTCATGAAGAGTAAGGGCTGGTCAAGAAGTGCAGAAATTACCCTTTATGTATGTTTTTTCTTTTGCATTTGGTCATATGCACCCTGTAGAAATGGACTTCTCTTATTCCTGCAGACTCTACATTTCTTCACCTGCAACCAAAGAGTTAGTAAGACAAGGTTAAGAATATTGAAGTAAATCATTGATGACTAACAACCCTACCCCTAAGTAAGAACATAGTGTGTTATAACTATAGTATCAAAGTATATTTCTAAGTGTAAAGACCTATTGATTTCAATGATCAATATTAAGTGAAAATTTATATTCTTCTTTGTCTATAATTTTTGTCTGTAATTTTGTCTATGGCAAAATTTTATTCTTACCCTTTCATGCCATTCTACTAAATATACTGGAAGGCAAATGTTTTAAAAGTAATGCAAACAAGCACTGTTTCACTTTTAGAAATGACTCAGGATATTCTTTCCTGGAGCTCTGTAGTCATCGTTTTTAGATGTTTCATAAAGAAAAGTGGCAGAGAGTAATCTGAAGATTTTTTGTTTGTTTTTCTGTTTTGTTTTGTTTTTTAATTTTCTCACCAGGAGAGCATTTGATATAAACTGGAGTCAACACTGGTGGGAGTGATTAAAAGCCTTTGGCTCAGTGTGTTATAATGATTCAGAATCTGTTTCCTTCCTCAAGACACTATTTCGTTCAAAGAAGATAGCTGGTGCTTCATGGAATAAAACAAATATTTCAAAAACCTCAATCCCGTCATGCCAGATGTGAATCTTGTGGTGGTTTAAAACAATCACTTGGGAAAAAATATAAAAAGAAAAACGAACAATAAAAATTGGCCTAACAAATTTTACAGGTTGGGAAAGAACACTTGAGTTTTTTAGTTCTACCTACCAACTGAAGCCAAAATATAATATTTTTAGTTTCATTTTTCTTATCTATCACATTGAAATAATGTGCTTCTTATACTCTCTGTAATATGATAAAGTCCCTGAAGAGTAGCATCATGGGAAACATTAGTGAAGGAAATAGAGGTTCTGTGCCTCAGGCACCATCGCTGTGGCAAGAGTTAGCTGTGGAGGAGGGAAGTGATAAAATATTTGGAATTCAGGCCCAGATAAAGGTAGAAACTAATAGTAAAAAGGAGGGAAAAGATCCCAAGAGAAGCTACCTATATGTTGATTACTAAAAGAGCGTTTTTTGTGGGGAGAGGAAGTTGCTGCAAAGTGCCCTGGTATTTCATTGCAATTCCTCTTGGTGACTCGGGTAAAGCTAGGGGAGGGCTGTGGAAAAGGCTCTAAAATGCACCAGCATGGGTACAAAGTCTGACTCTTTCTGAAGCCAAACTCACACACTCTTTTATTATTGTCTTCTTCTCTTGAATAGTTGCTTACTGCATATAGCTAAAATGAATGCTAAGAATTGTCAACAATTCCATTCAAACCATAGAAACAGAATTTTGATGATAAATAGAGGTCTACTGGGGATGACCTTTTGTCCTTTAAAGTTGAAAATTGAAGATGGACAGGAAGATCTTGCTAGATATAAGCGATCATTGGGAGGAGCAAACAGCAAAGAAAGGGCTAAGACAAAATTATACATTTTTACAAATGAATCCAATATTTTTAAGTTGACCAACTAGAAGAATAAGCAGTTATTTCCAAGATACCTGAATTAGTACACATATGTGAGTGTGTGTGCATGTGTGTGAGAGAGAGAGAGCAAGAAAGAGAAAAAGAGAAATATATTCTGAATTATTTTCCCTTTCTGACAGGCTTACATAGTACCCATTAACTTTGTTTATAGTTTTATATAAAATACTAAATCTGTAAAACACTTTGAAAGTTTGATTCTATTTTTTGACTATAAAAATTTGTCTTCAAACATAGTTTATTAAGATACTTTAATTATAATATTTTATAAAATTTTCTTTGATATAATTTAATGTACATCTACATCCAATTTACCTCTATGGTTTTAATGCATTCAGACTATCCAAGGTAACTCTCACTAATGCCAACAGTTCCATGTGCATTCCTTCCATTGCAATGGTATCAAGGTCTGAAACATGTACTTATGTATATTTTATTATAATTTTTACATATTAATACCACATTGGATTTCACTCAATATCATAATGCAATACTAAATTATATATCTATTTAAGTACTATATGTTTTTTAAGATATATATTACTACTGACTGATTTTTTGTTTCAAGCCAGGCCAGTAGTCAGCCAGGAAGCTGTCAATCAGTCAAGAGAACAATGGAAATAGAAAATGAACACATTTTCCAAGGACAAAGGACTGATAAAAGGACTGGATTTACAAACTTGTAAAACCACAACTGATAAAATTTCTGTAAAGAATAATCTGCTGTACACAACAATCAAATTTGTGTCTTCTGACTCATTTAACTAACATTTAACAATTGATATTTCACTATAATTTTGATAAATGATAATGCTGAGTGAATAAATATTGTTTCATTTAATCATAGGCTATCTTGGTATTTTGATAAATATTTTAAATGCTAGTAATGTTAATAAATACTTCATATATAATTATCTATTTCATATGTTATCAGTCAAGTGAAAAAAAAAATCCTCAATGACACACATAAGAAATCCTATAGGCACCTTTCTATGTATAATTAAAAAAATATATATGATCTTTACAATCACAGTTAAGATGCATTAATGAAACTTTACTATTTTTATATCTCTTATTATCCTTCCACACACAATTGGTGATTTTGTAGAAAATTAATAAGATACACATTTATATAAAACTATATCATTCAAATATAATACAAACTAATATTTATTTAAAAATAATTTGCCTACTTTTTAAGTCATTATGTTTCTTAGAACTAAATTAAGTCAACTAAATATAGCTAATTTAAGAAAAATTGACTTTTCAGCCCTGGCTGGTGTAGCGCAGTGGATTGAGCGCGGACTGCGAACCAGGCATCGCAGGTTCGATTCCCAGTCAGGGCACATGCCTAGGTTGCAGGCCATGTCCCCCAGCAACCACACATTGATGTTTCTATCTCTCTCTCTTTCTCCCTCCCTTCCCTCTCTAAAAATAAATAAATAAAATCTTAAAAAAAAAAAAGAAAAATTGACTTTTCAACCCAAATATAATTTATTGTATAGCTGAATGAGAAGTATGGATTAAATACCAAGATAATAAAAATATCCATGAAAAATGAGACAGCCTAATTTTCTCCCATGATTTTTGATATGTTATAATTTGAAAATTCTTGGTTGTTGTTATGAAATCTCCCCTTAAGACCCATATATGTAGGTTCTTAAGTATAAGCTACATATCTTACTCTTCTTTGCTTCTTATTACCATGCACGGGCTTAGTGCACACAGTATCTCACAAGGAAGGTGATTTAAAACCAATTAATGAATGATTTCAGTTAGAAGTGATCATTATTTGGGGGAAATTCACAAATAATCCATCCATACTACCTCATGTGTTCTTGTTTGCCATTAATTTGATTTCAAAAAAAGAGTAAAAATCTAAAACACAACCTCAGGAAAAATAGTGTTATATACCATCATACATCAATGAGATATATGTGAAATTTTCACAGTAGATAAGAAAATTACAGGAGGGAAGGAAACAAAAATTGTACTGGCTTAAGGCAAACAGTAAATCATTGTATAGCTCAATACTACAAACATTCTATCAAGGGGCTAAATCTTAGAAAAATATTCAAAAATTCCCTTGAAAAATAACAAGAGGGCAACACACCCTGCTGTAGTAAACATACTGGAATTGTCCTAATGCCCATGGGCCTCTTCTGCACAACAAAGGGTGATCTTTTATTTTCAAATTAGTTGGCCATAATCCTTTTTTTCCTGGTTAATTTATCGGAATAACTTTCAAGTAAAACTAGCTTGGAAAATCCCAACAAACTAAGAGTTAGTGATTGGCTATACTTACCACCATGATACTTAACCTTTGATTTTCAGAAAGTTTTTATTTTTAACAAGCTCCCGAGTTGTTTCTGATATGCCTCAAGTACAAAAATCACTGCTTTTGGCAAAACTCAGATTACTACTGTCTGACTGTAAACACCCATACAGTAGGAGATCAATATGAACTACATCACACATAAAACTGAAAGTAAATTTTATATGAAAAATGTTATGGGATATAGATATGACTTCTATAACTTTATTTGGTAGTAGATTGCCTTTTCAAAGGTTTTCATCAAAGTATTTCACTTTCCTTGTCTCAGCAAAGAGTCATCTCTCTTTCTGAAGTTAATTCTTCTGTCTGGGTGTTGGCTAATATTTCTTTCTTTAATGAGAATTTGTATTTACAATTATTTCCTAAATCGTCTTATATTAAAACCCTAGTTTTTTCCTCTTAACATATAAAAATCATTTAGAATCAGTCTGCGCTTGTGTCATATGACACTTCCTTTATCATTCAAGCTTTTAATAAATTATCCTCCATTCAGTTAATATCAAGTTAGTTTCAAATACATTAAATTAGTCCATCTGGGCTATTTCCTGGTATTGCTATGGAAAAAATCGTCAAGCCCATGTTAGTTGTGAAAACAAAGGAGGCCCTTGCAGACCTACTGAAATTTCATTACTTACTAAAAATTTCCATGCTTTTTCTCACTGTCAATGTTACAGGGTGCGGCCAAGAGGGGGGACCCCCAAATGGACATTTGGGATGGGGTCCAGAACTCAAGGTGTTCAGAAAATACTACCTGGTATTATTTTCTGGGTGGGGGAAAGGGACAAATAGAGCAGGCCCATTGAGAACTGTTTTGCATAGCAACAGCTCTGCAGCCAACCTCTGGGGTGTGGTCATTTAACATAACTATAACCTTTGACTGGCTACATAGATATGTTAAATAGCTATGGCCATGCTCTGAGCCAGGAGGATGGAAGTAACTTCCCCACCAAGATGTAACTGGGCGGGGAGCAGGTCCCCCGAGTTACAGAGCCTGCGTGAGAGCTTGGAGATGATTGGCTCCATAACATGGGGCCACACCTGCCCAGACCCACGATGGCGACCAGAAAAGCTGGAAAGGACAGCATATTGAGGGCAGGTGTGGCCAAGTGTGGGAGGAGTCGGAAGTGGGGCTGCAGAGGAAGATTGGCGCAGGGATTTAAACCCAGGCACGGCAGCCCTGTAGAGAGAACCACGCGGATTTGGCTGAGTACAGGGCTCCTGCATCTCTGTGAAGAGAGAACCACGGGGATTTGGCTGAGTACGGGGCTCCTGCATCTCTGTGAAGAAAGAATCACACGGCTTTTGGCAGAGTGGAGGTCTCACAGCCCTGTGAGAGAGGACCACGTGGCTGGGGCAGTGGAGAGAGGACCACGCGGTTCTGCCAGAGTGGAGGACTGCGTGGCTTTGAGGTGCTTCTTTTGGTCACGCGGCCTGGGAAGCAAAAGAGACTTTGCCTGGAAGAAGGGTGAAAGAACTCTTACCAGTAGGCCATGAGACGGTGCTGCATGGCTTTGGATTAATTGGAGATCCTGCCTGGACGGCGACACAGCTGATGGTGCCGAGAACCGAGAGAGGCCTACCAGCCGAGCACGGATTACTGGGAAGAACCACACACTGCCTGAGACTGGACTTCTATTTCCTTTCCTGAGATACGGTACCCCAGACTGGGCAAGGGGGAAGGAAGGACTGTGTGTGTTTGTGGGTGTTTTAAGGGACTTTGGGAGTTTGGTAAAGACATTAGGTCACTACTTTAAGTTTGTATAGCACTAAATAAACGTTTCCTTTCCTTTTCACAAATCTCTGGCATTGAGCGATATCTTTCCATTAAGGCGGCCGACAAGACGGACCTGAGTCTCTTTCAGTAAGAGCATCATCATCCCAGGCCCCCTTGTTTTGCTCTGTAACATCAAGACTTATTTGACCATTGCCTGTACCCAAAACCTACAACTAAATCTCATCACTGCTTCTCCTTTAAATCTCTTTCCATCCCTGCATCTCTAACGAACTAAAAGCTATTTTTTTAGTGACCTGTATAAATATTATTTTCTCTAAAAAGTATTCCCTCCCCTTGCAGACTCGGTTAGCTGATCCTACACAACTAAGTAATAATCTTGGCCAAGTAACCTCCCTTGAAATCATTTGCTTAATTGTTATCTTCTCCCAACAAGTTGCCAGCTCCTGGAGAATGGGTACCATGCTAGGAGGCACTCAGTAAATACTATTTCAAAGAATGAATTTCTTCCCCTAATGTCTGCACTTAATGGAAAGCTCATTTTTAAGATAATGCCCCGACTTCTCATTTACACTATCATCAGTCTTCCTTTCGAGAGTTTATAAACGCTACTTGAATGCCCTTCATATACCTTGCCCATTTTGCATTACACAAAGGCTGCCATTCCAGTGTAGAAGCTATAGATCAGACTTTCTGAACTCTCTTGCACGTGGATGCAATCTTGTGAACTAGGTTTTGCCAGTCAGAGACATTTGAGTAAGATTTAGATTTAGCACCAGCAACCTGAGGAAATGAAAACCACATTGGAAAGCTTTGTTGTGTGTTTTCTAGAGCAACAAGGCAGAGATTCTAGCATCTAATTCCCGATGCAAGCAGTGTTCACTGAAATGTTTGTGCTGAGTTGTGATGGGGAAGTTTGCAGCGGAGAACCATTACATTGTTTTGTATCATTCATGATCTGACTCTAAGCCTAACTCTCTGACCTTTCTGGAGATTCACTGAGCTACCGGAAATCATTAAATAAATTCCTTTTCCTGCCTCAACAAGTTAAAGTGGATGCTGTTTTTTTCAACTATGAGCTCTGCTAGATACATCCTGTTATTTTGAGTTGTTTCTTTTCAGTCAGTTTTGTAGATTCTTCTTCCTATGCCTGTTTGCTAATTATGTTTATTCATGTAGTCATCCAGGAAATGCCAGTTATGTGTCTATATATGTCAAATATTTCTGTAGATAGCAGAGAACAGAACAAAAATGCTTCCTGCTCTGTATCACTCATATTCTGTGCTGAAAAAGAATATGTAACATTTAATGAGTAAAGATTGTATGGAAAAATTAAGTAAAGTGAATAGTTAATGACTGATGGCGTATGGAATTTGCGTAAGATATTATATGCAAAGAAGTCTTCTTTGGTCTGGGACATTTAATGAGGAACCTAAGGTTCCAAAATAGTCTTTGATTTTCTGGAGGAAACACAATTCTAGGCAGAGAAAACAGTGAGCACAAAGACCCCAGAGTGAGAGTGTGAATAATGAGGTTGAAAAAAAACAAAAGCAAAAACAGTGTTTCAATATGGCTGAAGACAGTGAGTGAGGGGAATTTAATGGAGATAAGACTAGAAAGTTCGCTGGAGGGAAACCATGAAGAGCTTCATAGGACATTGTAAGAACTTGGATTTCACTATGAATGAATTGGAAACCATCACAGATTTTTAAACAGAAGAATAATATCACGTGCCTTTTCATTTTACATATCACTCTTCAAAAGAGATTGAGAGAGCATGGATTATGGAGAAATATAGAGGGGAAAATGATTCTGAGCCTTGGGTTTTTTTCAGTGTCAGGTGAAGAGAGGGGGATCTAGTATTTAGACTGAATGTGTTACCAAAGGGAAAAAATAGAATGTGTCACAGAAGTCATTTGAAGGAAAATGTTCAAGGAAGGGGATGTGAACTGTGTCAACTGATATACTGACAGGAAAAGGACTGAGTTTGGCAATGTGGACATTATTAAAGAATGAACTTAGAATTCCTTCATTTTCCTTATTGATGTTATTATTTTCTGTTTGATGACATCTCCTTGTCTTTTTTCTGCTGCCTGTATTTGATAATCAGATGCTTCCAACGCAGATGCTTTAGTTAAATCCAACAACCTTTCTAAAATCTGTTGGCTATTTCCATTTGAAACTCAATGTATTCCACTCAATAAATTACCCCCTCTACTTCCATCTAGATTATTTTACTTTGTCTCCTTTTCAATGTGGGAGATAATTTAGTTTCAAAGAAATTGTGGTGATTCACAAGACATGTTTATTTCATCTCTGAAATATCTGTCAAAAAATTTCCTCCTATCCATCTCATTGCTTCTACATAGTTTATACCCTTATCATCTCTTGCTTGGATTATTGTTATATTCTCTTGTCAGTGTTTTAGTCTTATTGTAACTGAACAAACCAGGGCTTGTGTACATGGGGATTTGATGCAAGCCTAAAAAACTGGGGTTGAGGACAACAAGTTTTTATTTACAGGATTCCAACCTACGGGAAGCTGGGAGCACTTCCACTCAGAGCCCCATTCGCCCATGAGACCCAGCAATTGTCTAGCCTTCCACCAGGCAATAAGTCAAGACGGTGCCCAGTAGTTCTCCATATCCTTATCTGTTCTTAAGCCGGCTGCACAAACAGTTCTTTATCCCCTCTGGGAAGTACACTGGTGGGGTTCAAAGTCACCATCCTCTAGCAGCAGCTCTCTCCTCCAGGCTCTGAGGTATGTTGTCCTCAGACTCCATGTGGTAGTCCAGGAAAACATGTGCTATGTTACCCTGCATCAAGGTGAAGTCCAGGAAAGGCACACACACCAAGAAAGTGGCCTCTCTGTTACCCTTCAGAGAAGCAAAAGTCAGCATTCCTGGTCACAGTTCAGTTCAGCTCCAAGCACCTCTCACTAATCCTT
This sequence comes from Tonatia bakeri, assembly GCA_004024845.1. Lineage (NCBI taxonomy): Eukaryota > Metazoa > Chordata > Mammalia > Chiroptera > Phyllostomidae > Tonatia > Tonatia bakeri. Next base: position 26,693 of record PVIA01005210.1, read on the forward strand.
GCTTGGTTAGGCAGATTCCCGCTATCCCCAGTTCCATCAGCTCTGCCCCACATTCTCCAGGCAGGTTTCCCAGTGAGTCTCATTCTTACACCGGCTCCTTCTTACACTATAGGCCACACCTGTAGAATCCTGACTACAAATTGCATAGCTGCTTGATGATTTCTCTCTCGGTCTTCATGGCCAAGACCTCTCAGAAGAGCAGACATAATTCCTTCCTCATGGTTGCCTCCTTCTTTCTCAGTTCTCATGGTGGACCTAACTCAGGCCTCCTTCATGGCTACTCTCTGCTTGGTTGCTGCCTCCTTCTCTCTACTCATGGCACACTGGCCCTTCTACACCCTTTCACACCGCATGACTGCTACTCCATGCCTTGCTTCCTCATGGATGCCCCACTTCCTTACTACCACCCTGCCTGGTTTACTCTCTTTCTCTCTGTCTGCCCTTATTTTAAAGGCTGACATGGAGCTTTAAACATGACCTTATATCCAACCCCTCCTACAAGGAACTACTTTTGTCAGTTCCCCCATATCTTCTACCTTCTTTCAGCTGCCATCTTTAGTCAGGGCAAGAGCACTTCATGACATGGGGGCCTCTGTCTTCCCGTCTCTTGCACAGGTGCTGTATAAACTCTCCCGGCTATGTCACAAGTCACTGTACATTCTGAAAGTCACTACACCTTTTGCTGGGGTGATAGCACAGAGTTTAACTTGACATTGTTATAAAAAGTATCTTAACCACCATATGATCCTCTTTCCCATCCCCCAACCATGGAGTACGGGGAATATTTACAGGGACCCCTGTCCCTCAGCACCCTTCTACTGCTTCTCTTATGGTATTCTCAAATCTCCTATCACACTAATTATTCTAAATGTCAGACATGACAGTGGGATATAGCTGCTCAGTCAGGATGAAAATCTGCATTCCTGATCTGCTCTTGCATACTAGTTAAGTTGACTCTTCTATTTCTGAAACTTTATGTTCCGGGAATTCTCAACTATTTTTCTTTCCCTGAAATTGGTGTGAAAATTATTTCATTTGCACTGCTTTCTTTCATCCATTTTCTCTGACTGGAATCTTTGCATTTTAGCCCCAGAGGTGCCAGGGTACTATTTTGGCACTCTTAACACATTTGACAGTATGGTAGAGGCAGAAACAACTCATTTATGAAACATTAGATTGAATTTGGCAGATTTTAAATCTAACAGTGTTTCTAACATGCAGGCCTTTGAAAGTGCCTTTTCCCTGCATGAATGAAAGCTGAACAAAGGGCATTTATGTGGTCTTTATGCAGTTCCCAGAAAGGATTTAATTGATTTTAGCACACTGTAGGAAACATAATTTAAGTTATTAAATCTTTAATTCTGAAAAGAGAAAAGAGAATGTCAAATGGATTTATGTATGTGGAACAAATTTGAGTCTTTTAAATATATGGCAGCAAATAAATAAATGTGCCTTTATATATATTATTGCAGTATAATCCTCAGGATGTTAATAGTATTAAAGAAAGAGCTCACACAGAGTACATTCTTTTACTAGCAAAATCATTGTTTAAACAGTATTTGTAATAAATATTTATTTAGAAATACCATTGAGTGAAAGAGTATTACACAGATTTTTTTAAAGTGCCCTATATTTCTGAGAAAATAAGTACTCAGAAACAGAAATTATTTTACGTACTTGAAGACCCTTTATGTACTTAAAAGACCTTTTATGAATTTTTGATCATTTACCTTTTGGAATCAAAATTTATTATTATTATAAGAAACTGTTATACCTCCATAATGATACTTCAAGTACCTATGGTACTGACAATATAAATCCAACATGTGTTGGATCTTTTGTGAGCAGGCAGTCTGTAAAAGTGCTATTTTCCAGTATGAAAGTGAAACTAATATCTGGAAAAACACAGCATATACAATAATAAGGACCTATCTTTTGTTTCTAAACACCTTGGGTTAAAATATAACATATTATACACACACACACACACACATATATACATACACACACAATGTATTATATGTTTTATATATAATCAGTTTCTTTTTCAAGAAAGTGACTTTGTTAAATTATTTTGATTTTTAAATATTTAAATTACTTTAGAAAATACATAACAGTTTTCTCTATATAATATAGCTCTAAAAGTAAATTTAGATTGATGTTAATGTATTAACTTCAAATGAACTGAAATTTGGGTTGCTTTTTTGTCAAAACACCATTTTAAGAATTTTAGAGAAATTTAAAATTATGTGTAGAATAATTGTATATTTAAAACTGTATATTAAGAAAGTAAAATATTGTATAAATTGTTTAAAAATGATATGTATATTAGCTAATTTAATCACTTTGATGTGGAAGCCATTGTGTCCAGCTATAAGTATGGATTAATTGTTTTCATTTTTTTGGTGCATAAGAACTTTATTTTTTATGTTTTGAAAAAAATCTACTGTTTCTGTAAGCATGATAAAGGAGTGACAATTATAACTTCAAAATTATATTGTCCATTTACAAATTTAACAAGTTTACTGTGTGAAATACTTTATATTCACTAATTTATCCATTAATGTATATAATTTGATGTTTGTAACATATTTATAGGGTTGTGTAATCTTCACTGCAATCTAATTTTAGAACATTATCATTCCTCCCAAAGAAAATCCTGTATCTGTTAGAACTCACGCGTCATCCTTCCCTCACTTCTCAGAACCTAGGCCTAGGTAGTCAGTAGTCTACTTCTGTTTCTACAGATTTTCCTATTCTGAACTTTTAAATTAGTGGATTCATATAATATGTAGCTTGTGGTATCTGAATTCTTTCATAGCATAATGTTTTTAAGGTTCGTCCATGTTTTAACATGTATTAGTCATTTAGTATTTTTATAGTTAAATGATATTTCATTGTGTAGATATATATTTACTTTATCAATTGATGGAAAATTAAGTTATTTCCACTTTTTGTTCACTTTATTTTATTTTTTGTTGTTCTCACTTGTCTAGAATTGCCAGTACAGTATTGAAAAGAAATGTCAAGAACGAATATCTTTGTGTTGTTCCTGATATTAAAGAGACCAAATTTAACTTTCTAAGTATGATGTTAGCTGTGAGTGAAAAATATGTACAACAAATTAGATACTTTATGGGAGATGTAAAAATTCCTAAAATAAAACAAATGACCAAAACTACATTGAGAAGTAAAAATGAATAAATAAATAAACAAGCATAAAAACTAAAGAAATTGAATTATTAATTAAATTTTTTTTCTCAAAGGAAAGCACAAACCTAGGTGAGTTCACTGGTAAATTCTACCAAATGTTGAAAGATTGATTCATGTGAGTTCTTCACAGACTTTTCCAAAATTTAGAAGTGGATAGAACACATCTTAACTTAGTCCATGAAGCAAGTCTTACCATGATGTAAAACCAAATATGTCACATAGAAAAGTGACAGAATAACTCTGGCTGGGTAGCTGAGTCAAAGCATCATCCAACAGACTGAGGCTGTGTGCGAGAGCGCTGTCAGAGCACATGCAAGAATCTACCAATGAGTGCATAAGTGAGGGGAACAACAAATTGATTTCTTTTTCTCTCTGTCTCTCTCTGCCCCTTCCACTTTCTCACAAATTAATACATTAAAGAATCTATAGAAAATTCTTCATGAATATTGACACAAATATCTCAATGAAATACAAGTAAGCCTAACTTTTCATCCTACAAAATGCATGACGCACCAGGACCAAGTGAAATTCATCGTAAGAATGCAAAGTTGATTTAACATCTGCTAATCAATATGTTATATTGTATTAATGGAATAAAAGAGATAACATATAATCATCTTGATTGATATAGAAAAGCATTTGACAAAATGCAACAAGCTTTTATGATAAAAACACTTAAAACCTAAGAAGCTAAAGATATTTCTTAATAATGATAAAAGGCATCTGCAAAAATCTCACAGTTAACATCATACTTAAAGGTGAAAAACTGAATCTGTTCCAAGGTCAGAAACCAGACAGTGCATCCAGTAAATTGTAGTATACTGAAATTATGTCAATGAAGTGAAGTTTATAAAATTAATTTTATCATTTAGATAAATAGAACATTAAAATAATTATGTTCTTATCTATTAGACTATGATCTCTTATGAATAATATTATGAAAGAAAAAGGTCCATTAATAAAATGATTGAATTAATGTCTCAGTAGAAAGCTTGTTTCTCCAAGAGGACTTTCAAACATAGCAACTTTAGTTTTTGTTACCAATTTATTCTGTAAAATGAAATTTAAAGTTGATGGTTTATTGATTTATTCTACTCCTGATGAAATATTTTCTCTGATATATTAGGATAATAGTTTGAGAGTTTTTGCCCAACAGTTTGAAATTTTCAGAACATGTCTACAGAGGTAGATTAATTATGTTATTATTAGATCCCTTAACAATAAATATCAAAGTTTAGGCATTTTACTAGTCATATAATGAGATCACAGAGATCATTTTAATTGCATATTGTCTTTGCCAAATAAAGAATACTCAGTAAGATTTGTAAAGCTCACCCATGTACCACTGAGTGTTAATCAGTCCCATGTCAAACAGCACAGATTTCTAAAACTACATGTTGAAACATTGTCACGTAATGTTTAAGCTTGTTCTTTTTATGAATCTGTACCCCACAGTTGTCTAAGGGATCCTAAGGTATCCATGTGCAAAACACCTACCAATTAGTCTCCTTGACACTGTTGTCATAAAACTTAAAATGAAAACTGAAGTAGGGGAGTTCAGTTTATAAAAAGCAATAAAATAGCTGAACTCGGAGACATGTATTTATCACTGTCTGAGAAAGGAACTAAAGGGCCAAGATGCATAAGGCAAATAAATATAACTTTTCCATGCAATACTTAAAGCTTTTGGGGGGATTTTGACTCATGCTACTGTTCATAAAATTTTTGACATAAGTACAGAAAGAATAAAATTTACTTTAAGAAAACTTCTGTAATATATAAGCCTTATCACCAATTCAGTGTTGCATTAGATTTTCAAAGTTCAATATTTTTAATTGCATTTTTATATATTTAAAAATACTTTAAATCTTCTATTTCCACTCCCTGACTTTTGGGCCAAAAGAAGAAAATATATTAATTTACTAAGCCAGTCATGGAAGGACAAAGACTGCATGATTCTGCTTAGATGAGTCATTAAATTACTCAAACTCATAGAAGCAGAAAGTAGAATGGTAGTTGCCAGGGGTTGAAGGAGGGGTGAAATGGGGAGTTGCTGATAAATGCATATAAAAGTTTCATTTATGCAAGATGAAAAGTTTCTAGAGCTGTAAAACATTGTACTTCTACTTCACAATATTATACTACAGACATAAAAGTTTGTTAACAGAGTACTTCTCATGTGATTCTTTTTTCATAAAAGAAAGAGGAAGAAAAGAAAGAGGGAAGGAAAGGAGTTTTCCCAAAGCATACCCAACAGAAATGTATAAAAGCAATCATATCATTAGTAATGAAAGAGATTTCTTAAACCAACAATAGTGATAAAATAAACAAAACTTTGTACACCAACAATGAAATATCAGAGACAGAAATAAGAAATAAAATCTTATTTACTCTAACAACAAGAAAAATAAAATACTTACAAATAAAGTTAACCAAGAGGGTAAAAACCTGTACTCAGAAAACTACACAACACTGAAGAAAGAAATTAAGGAAGACACAAACACATGGAGGTGTATACCGTGTTCATGGATTGGAAGAATTAACATCACTAAAATATCCATACTATCCAAAGCAATCTATAGAGTCAATGCAATTCTTGTCAAAATACCAATGATATATTTCACAGATATAGAACAGATATTTCAAAAATTTATATCGAATCATAAACGACCCTGAATAGCCTCAGCAATTTTGAGAAAGAAGAACAAAGTAGGAGGGATCACAACACTTGATATCAAACTGTATTACAAGGCTGGTATAAACAAAACAGTGTGATACGGGCATAAGAACAGACACATAGATCATAGAACAGAATAGAGAGCCCAGAAATAAACCCATGTCAATATAGTCAGTTAATGTTGACAAAAGGGACAGGAACATAAAATGGAGTAAAATAGCCTCTTCAATAAATGGTGTTGGAAGATCTGGACAAGTACAAGCAAAAAAATGAAACTCGACCACCAAGTAACAGCATACACAAAAGTAAACTCAAGATGGATAAAAGACTTAAGTATAAGTTGTGATTCCATAAAAATCCTAGAGGAAAACAGGCGGGAAAATTTCAGATATCCCTCACAGCAATATTTTTACTGGTACATCCCCTAGGAAAAGGAATATAAAGGAAAGAATAAACAAGTGGGATTACATTAAACTAAAACCCTTCTGCATGGCTAAAGAAAATATCAACAAAATGGAAAGGAAACCAATTGTATGGGAAAACATATTTGCCAGTGATACCTGGGACAAGGATTTGATCTCCAAAATATATAGAAAGAACTCACATGACTCTACACCAAGAAGTCAAACAATCCAATTAAAAAATAATCAAAGGACCTGAAAAGACACTTCCTTAAGGAGGACATGGAGAGGACCCATAGGCACAAGAAAAAATACTCAACATCACTAGCCATTACAGAGATGCAAACTAAAACTACAATGAGATAGTACTTCACACTGGTCAAAATCGCCATCATTAATAAATCAATAGATAACAAATGCTGGCAAGGTTGTGGAGAAAAGGGAACCCTAGTGCACTGTTGGGAGAATGCAGACTGGTGCAGCCCCTGTGGAAAACAGTATGGATTTTCCTGAAAAAAACTAAAGACGGAACTATTTTCAATCCAGTGATCCCACTGTTGGGACTATATCCTAAGAATTTTGAATCACCAGTTCAAAAGAACCTATGCACCTCAGTGTTCATAAGTAGCATTATTTACAATAGCCAAGTGCTGAAAACAGCTTCGGTGCCCATCCATAAATGAGTGTATCAAAAAACTGTGGCACATCTACACAAAGGAATACTACGCAGAAGAAAGTAAGAAGGAACTCCTATCTTTTGTGGCAGCATAGATGGCAATGGGGAGCATTATGCTAAGTGAAATAAGCCAGGCGGTGAAAGACATATACCATATGATCTCACTTATAAGTGGAACCGAATCAACAACACAGACAAATGAGCCAAATATAACCAGACACTTGGAAATAAAGATCAAACTGACAGTGACCAGAGGGGAGAGGGTGGAGGGATAAGTGGGGAAGGTAGGAGTAGGGGTAGGCAAAAGAACACGAATAGAGGACTCAAGGCATGGACGATGGGGGATCTTGACTGTCAAAGTGGGGCGGACAGGATAGGGCTAAGCAATGGGGAAAAAGGCGGGACAACTGCAACTGAACAATAAATAAAAAAATAAAAAATGAAAAAACTTATTTCTTTTTTTTTTTTTTTTTTTTTTTTTTTTTTTTTTTTTTTTTTTTTTAGATTTTATTCATTTATTTTTAGAGAGGGAAGGGGGGATAGAGAGAGAGAGAGAGAGAGAGAGACATCGATGTGCGGCTGCTGGGAGACATGGCCTGCAACCTAGGCATGTGCCCTGACTGGGAATCGAACCTGCGATGCCTGGTTCGCAGCCCGCGCTCAATCCACTGAGCTACACCAGCCAGGGCGAAAAAACTTATTTCTTAAGTTGGAATCATCATCTTTAAGTTTCTTATATATCATGGGTCATTGCATTATTTGTTATTGCTGTTGGTACATTTGAATTTTTTATATAGTGAGAAACAAACTTCCAATTATAAAATGACCTTCTAAACTCAGCATAATTACATGTTCTTTAAAACCAGACACTATGGGAAGAGCTGCAGTGAGGTCTATGCAGGCTGTAAGACACACTTAATTATTTCCAACATAAGGTAGGGTTGTGTGCATGTAAATGATGTGTAAACACAAAAATAAACATATTTTCCCTATGTTCTTAAATCATTGTTTTTCTTAAAATGAAATCTCTAGACATCAGATTAAATTCTGTGGAACTGTCAAATAAATACTGATGTGTTATTTGAATTCTTTGTACATCAGATTGTTGTACTTCCTGTTGAGAAAAATCAATAACTTGTCATGGTAGTAATTATATAAGGTACATTTGAAAAATGCAAGTGGGCTGTATCTGAAATTACTTATTATCAAATGAATTTGTAAAACCAATATAATGTGACTAAATCACATGCAAATTTCATAGCCTAAAGCTAGATATGCTCAATTATTTAGTCATTAACCAATCAAGCAAGTCACTTAACCTCATATTCCATAATTTTTATGGTAATAATATATGACTCAAATCAAGTGACAAATGAGAGGCAATTCAAACTGTAAAATGACTATACAAATATAGTTATTAACATATATATGTGAATTATAGGTAAATCATAAAATACTAGAAAAATACTTAATCTCAAACTACATCTTATGTCTAAATATTTTGTTTGTGTCATGGCAGGCAATTAAAAACATGTAAATATCCAAATAGGTTAAAATTTTTAATTTGTTGCCCATGATAAATTGCCTCTGTGAAACCACCTCCTAGAAGTTTAGGCTTCTGGTCATTTTCTATATTTAGAACTTTGGAGTAAACGAATTCCCCTAATTTAAGGTTGTTTTTGTTGTCATAAGTGTCTTCTTAGAGTTCTGCCCTATTTCAGTTGCAGAAAAAAAGGTCAGAAATTAATTCCCCAGTAGCCTACTTCCACTGCTACCTTTCCAAGCAGCAGCAATGAAATATAAACAACAGGTAGAAAGGGGCTAACGTGAATATCAATGAGTACAAAAACTAATGAGTAAATTATGCTAAAATATGATTTAAAAGAATTTTTTTGTTATGTTAATTTGGTGGCTGCCCCTTCAGGGCACAGATAAGCGATTGCCATTTTGAAAATGAATCAAAATAATCTAAGAGCACTCAAATGCTTCTAGGCATTCTGGGTAATTTTGTTTAGGCTGCCTCTAATTTCCTTTTAAGCATTAGATGCATGATCATATAGCTGAGACCTGGGTTATATAGAGTTGTAAACTGCAATGTCTGGTATTTGAGTGGTTGGACATAACTCACTGAAGAACTTTAATACAGAACACTTGTCAGAGGTTACACAAGCACACTGTAGATTACCCAGATGTGAATGATTTTGACAAGAAAGATTGCAAAGTGCGAAATATTAACTAAGTTCCCAGAACATTTGGTTATTAAGTCCCCCATAGCAAAAAAAAAAGGCTTTTGAAACAAATATTTTAAGAACTACAATGGGGTTAAGTAATTAAAAATAGTATTTGAACATTGATTAGACACCTGAAGCAATGACCAGAATATTATAGAAAGATTAACTCTAAAACTGGGAAGGGGGCTGTCTCTAAAGAGAAGTGAGATTTTTTTTTTAGTTTGCATAAGTAAAATGTAAGAATTCAGTGTTAATTGGTGCGGACGCTGGCTCCTGGGGTCTGCCACATTGTGCATGAGATACGAGAAATTCACACAGACTACTGAGTCCTGTGGAGCAAAAGGGATGGTGTGGCCACTCTCACAGGAGGAGAAAAAACCTCGCCCTTGCCTTAACCAGCCTTTATTGCTTTTCTGGGCACATTACATGATGGTCCTCATTTACTGTGCACAGGTTCACTTTAGGTGGTTACCTTTTACAGAAAACAAAGATGACACTGCTAATCACATCACAGAAGAAGGATATTTGCAAATGCAAAGGGAAAAGGGGTTGAACAGGTTACACTCCATACTGGGGAGGTTTAGCATGGATTTCAGGAAGTTACAGTAAGTATTTACTGTCTCAATTCAGGGTGGGGGAGTTTAGCAAAAGGAAGTCTCAAAGTGACCTAGGTACATTACAGGCCTGATTCCCCACGGGAGAACTCATTGATGTGCATGGGTCCTATGCATCTCTAAGTGGGAGCTGTGCCCATGCCATGCAGAATGGTCTCCTATAGTTAATGATTTAGAGTATACAGTGTATGTCTTGTTAAAATTCATGTAGTGTACACTTAAGATTTGGGCATTTTATTGTATATAAATTTTATCTGAAAAGAAAGGATGTGCTACATATGAGATCTGTCCAGAAAGTACACAGTCATGTAATATAAAAAATAGAGACATTTATTGAAGAAGATGAAAGAAACACTGTACATAGGACAATGATGCTTCAGTCCCCTTCAACTAGGGACCTCAAACAGTTCTCCCAATCACATCAGCTGCCCATCATATTTTTCTGAATCTCACTGATGGTCTGAAATCTCTTCCCTTTCAAAGGTGATTTTGGTTTTAGGAAAAGCCAGAAGTTATAGGGCACCAACTCTGAGTTGTAGGAGAACTGAATTAGCTGGGTGATTTGATGTTTCATCAAAAGCTCTGCACAAGATATGCTGTATGAGTGGGCATGTTGTCATGATGAAGCTGCCAATCACCAGTTACCCATAGCTGTGGCTCTCTAAATTATCTAAATAGTTCCCATGGGTGAATGTTCAAGCTTCATACAAAAATTGATGCAGATTTTTTGTTCTACTCAGTCATTTGGAATGTGACAGCCACACAGTACACATGCTCACTCAATGGCATCTACTGGCCCACTTGACCAGTACAGTGAAGTCATCATTGTTTCACACATGCACATTCCAGTTCACTTTTCTTGGCTGCCAGGTTATGTGGATGTCACACAAACCATTTTCCTTATATTAACAATGGTTGGACCTCATATATATGATAAAACAAGTATAATTAAATGTCAATGAAAGAATCTAGGTAGTGCATATGTGGTTATTTGCCATAAAATTCAACTTTGCCGTATATTTGAAAATGGTCATAATAAACTTTTTGGAAAAACACTAAAAAATAAATAAAATCTAAGAACTACTTAAAGGTAAGCTTAATTTTATAATGATAAAATGTTGCTATGTTGCTGTTTATGATATATTTATGTCAAATTATCATTGATAATTATTATAACTATTTCTTTTTATAACCCTAATTATAAATGAGATTATTAATTTACACCCTTTCCAAAAATATTTTATCCTTTCTAAAAAACTATCATACTTTGATACTGCGAAAAAAAGGCATCTGAGTATATTTAAGGTAAACATGACTGCAAAAAACTTTTTAAAAGTTATAACATAGTACATACAACATAAATGCAATAACACTACTTGGTATAGGATGGGCATTCAAAATTATATGATTATTTCCTCATAGAGTTGTCACAGTACTAATTTGTGAGAACATTGTTTAAAAATTTAAGTAGTAAATAATTCTTTAGACCATATGTAAAACCAGTGAATAACTGGTAATCTTTGGAAAATTCACCTGTTATTTCAGGTCAAGTGATCCATGTGAAACAGAATCTAAAACTCAGGTGAGTCACAGTGTATAAAGAAGTTATATTTGCATGTTCTGATTACCTTTCATAAGAATTGGATTATTTTTCATCAATAGCTTTAATTGAACTATTACTAAATTGAATTTTAATAGTTTATGATTTTCATGGCGTTTTCCCTAGCAAAACTAATCATTTCTCTTTATTAAAGAAGAAATGTCTACTTTTTAAGTCAACCCATGAACCAAAATTAAGTACTAATACAGTTTTGAAAAATAAACTTATTGAAACATGTTGATTTGAGAAATTATCTATTGGGTTAAAGTCATAAAGAAAATAATTATTCAGCCAAGATGAAGGTGTAGGTAGATATATTTTGCCTCCTTGCACTATCAAAAGAAGGACAACAACAAATTTAAAAACCAAAATAACCAGAACTGCCAGAAAAATCAAACTATATGGAATTCCGACAACCAAGGAGTTAAAGAAGAAACATTCATCCAGACCAGTAGGAGGGGTGGAGATGGGCAACTGGGTGGAGAGGACTCATGGTATATCTGTAGCAGGAGCACCTGAGCAGGCAAAGCAGCAGCTGGTAGACTAGGAAAGCAATGCCTGGTGGAGCCAGAGGCCCCATATTTGTGTGCTGATAAACTGGGAGGAATGACTGGGGAATGAGACAATCCATGCAGCCCAGGGTTCCAGCATGGGGAAATAAAGCCTCAAAACCACTAAGTGAAAAATCCTGGGGGGTTGAGGTGGCAGGAGAAACTCCTAGCCTCATAGCAGAGTTCATTGGAGAGACCCATTTGTGTATGTCCTAGAACATACACAAATCCACTCACCTGTGAATCAACACCAGAAGGGCTCAGTTTGCTTGTGGGTAGCAGAGGAAATGACTATAAGCCCACCAAGAGCCAAGCAAATGGCAATATTCCCTCTCAGACCCCTCCCCCACATAGCACCCACATAGCACCTAAGGCTCAGCCCCTTACTATGTAACAGATGTACTGAGACAAAAAATATAACCCAAATGAAAGAACAGATCAAAGCTCTAGAAAAAATACAGCTAAGCAATGAAAAGATAGCCGTCCTATCAGGTGCAGAGATCAAAACACTGGTAATCAGGATGTTCGTAGAAATGACTAAGTATGGACACAAAATAGAGGAAAAACTGAACATTATGAAAAGTGAAATAAAGGAAAATGTACAGGGAACCAACAGTGAAGAGAAGGAAACTGGGACTCAAATCAACGGTTTGAAGCAGAAGGAAGAAATAAACATTCAACCAGAACAGATTGAAGAAACGAGAATTCAAAAAAGTGAGGAGAGCCTTTGGAACTTCCACAAAAACTTTAAATGTTCCAACATCCAAACCATAGGGGTGCCAGAAGGATAAGAGGAAGAGCAAAATATGGAAAACTTATTTGAAAACATAATGAAGGAAAACTTCCCCAATCTGGCAAAGGAAATAGACTTCTAGGAAGTCCAGGAAGCTTAGAGAGTCCCAAAAAAGTTGGACCCAAGGAAGCACATATCAAGGCATGTCGTAATATCATTACCCAAGATTAAAGAGAAAGAGAGAGCCTTAAAAGTAGCAAGAGAAAAGGAGACAGTAACCTACAAAGGAGTTCCCATAAGACTATTGGCTGATTTTTCAAAAGAAACCTTGTATGGGAAGAAGGGGCTGAAAAGAAGTATTCCAAGTAATGAAAGGCAATGAACGCCCTACATCCAAGATTACTCTATCCAGCAAAGCTATCATGTAGAATGGTAAGACAGATAAAGTGCTTCCCAGGTATGATGAAGATAAGGGAGTTTATCATTACAAAGACCTTATTATATGAAATGTTAAAGGGTCTTATCTAAGAAAAAGAAGATGAAAAATATGAACAGTAAAATGACAACAAACTTACAACTATGAACAACTGAACATAAAAAAAAAACCCAGAAACTAAAACAAAAGCAAACCAAGCAAACAAGCAGAACAAGAACAGATTCACCGAAATAGAGATCACATAGAGGGTTATCAGCAGGGATGGGGAGGAGGGAGAATGGAGGAAAAGATACAGGGAGTAAGAAGCTCCAAAATATGCTTGGGGAGTTTAAGAATAGTATGGGAAATGAGGAAGCCAAAGAACTTATATGTATGACCCATGGGCATGAACTAAGGTAGGGGAATGATGGTGAGAGGGTGGTATAGGACAGAGGGTAATAAATGGGAGAAAAATGGGGTAACTGTAATAGCATTATCAATAAAATACATTAAAGAAAAGGAAGATATATTATTTGAGTTTGGTACCAAAGCGTTTATTTCTTATGTTCACTCTAAATATAAAACCATCACAAGCAGTAATTATGGAGAAAGAATTAAATTGCAGTGTGCTATCTGTAGTGACTTTCATAGTTGAATTCACATTGACTACATGTAATTTTTACAGCAGACCTCTTTTAACTTTATAAAAGAATATGGCAATTAAATTCTATTACTCTTCCATATAATATGTTATCTAATATAAATGCTATGGAAAAGCCGTCTGAATTTAAATGTGTATTTGCACTACATTTAAAAATATCCTACTTTGTATTTTGAGAAATATAGAATAGATAGTTTAACATTACTATTCATTTTCATGACTATCCCTTATTCTTTGAAAAGCAATAACATGCTTAAACTGCAAAATTTAAAGGTAGGAAATTAGGAAAGTTTCCCCATAAATCTACTTATATTATGAGTAGTAATTTTTAATGTTTTAAATATAATATCTGTATTAATGAAGATTAGAATTAACAGCTTTTCAATGAAATTTAATTTTTGTGTCTCTATCAATCATATGTTATTCTGTTAACTCTTACTCTCTTGTTGTTTTCTAATGTGAAGATGATAGTTATTAAGAATTTCCAATTGAAAAATGTTCCATTTTAACCCAAAATGTATGTATATAAGATTTTTACTCTGTCACCATAATATCCATGTACTTTGTAGTATGATATTATTCAATTTGCTGAAATTTTTGGAAAAAATCAAACATATAAGGTTTTTAAAAAAATAAATTTATAGTTTTCTAAGATAATCTGTATAATTAATTCAGAATGTGGATTTCCACTATAAGTCATTTTTTCCTTTCCATAGTAAACTTAGAGTCATTTTTTCCTATGTGATATTTTTGAAAGAGTATTTTTAATATGCTTTCTATTTCCCCCCAATGTTTTTTTCTTAACAAATTTACATTTTTAGTTCTTTCTGTGAAGTTTTCAAGCTAATTCATATACAAATTCTTATTATAGATGGTTATTTTATTTTATTATATATAAAAATAAGATACAGTGCCCCTTATCCAAACATTTATCATCTACATAAAATTTCCATTCTGATATTCATACTTGAAAATTAATATTTTGATTTTCTTATTTATGCTTCATTTGCCAGCACAAGTTCCAAAGATGTGATGGTACCAACTTAAAAAGATGATTGAAAATCCTCTCAAATTCACGTGTCTAACTTCTTGTATCACGATGGCTCAACATTAAAAATACTTCAATCTCCTTTCGTCACTGCAAAATAACATTTTCATGCTATTCCTTTAATAGGAAAGCAATTCATTCTAAAGAATTTGTTTCCAGAGCCAAATATTTATGATAAAAAGATCTTTTATATGTAAATGTCTATATAAAAACATCACCCTTAACGGCATTAAATAACCTGTACCACCAGCAGTTACAGAACAATATACAGTTAATTGGGCCACAGGAGGATCAAGCTTCTGATGTTGGCCACAGCAGCATGTAGACAAAGAACAAAGATTCCCTCAGATGCCTGAACTCAGGGCACGTCCATGGCAAGCTGTGCTTTCTCCCTTCCCCACTAAGGCAGCACAAGTCTTTTCTCTCACAGACTCAACAGAAAATGCCGGCATGTGATATAGATTTGGAATTTTTATTCTTAAGCCACTAAAAATAGGAAGTGGCATCACACTGCTGCCACAGATGAACATACAAGCTTGCAATACATGACATAATTAGGAAAGACTATGATTGTGAAATACTGGAAATAATAAATTGTTTGGATATATGTCTTAATCCCAGTTCTGCTACCTTCTGGCTGTATACTTGGTGGCCTTCAATTGTTTCCTAAAATAGCAGTGTTGAACTACACAAGCATGAATATTTCTCCACAATTTTCTGTGCTTTTACTTTCATTCCAAATAGGTATTAATTTTTCAACTGTAATTGTATAAAGACAATCCCTATATGTAAGCAATCATCATGTATAAATAATTTGTGGATAGACATTATGAATATAAAGTGTTTATATGGGATAACACATAAATAAATTAACATGTTTATAGGTTGTTGGTTATTACAACTAAGTATTCACACTTTTGAATATTATTTAGTAAATCAAAACAAATAAAATTCTATTCTTATGAGACTGAAATGAACTAATGTATGTAACCCATGTTCCACCAATTTAAATCACAATTTGAGAATTTGATAAGATAAAGATGGTTACTTCTTATTGAACCAGCTTATTAACTCTCTGTACTGATGTGTAGTGGCATCTGAGAAATAAAGGGTTACCAAAACCTTGGGTCTCTCCTAGTTTCTGTTTTATGCATCAGTAACGAAGCACACAGAAGCAGCAGCAGAAACAACAGCAAAATATTATGTATCTGAATCATTCAAGAAAAAAAGTAAGGGGTAAATTATTTTTGGAACTTCTTTCTCTATGTTTATTTATTCATTCAAAAATGTTTATCAAACACCCACACTGTTATAGTACAGGTACAACAGTGTGAACAAGCCAGAGACTCTCCTTCATTCTTGGAGTTTACGTGCCAGTTAAGAAGATTGGTCAGTGAATGAAGAATTGTTGCCTGATGTTTCTAAACATCCACCGATAGCTAATTTTAGAACCATAAGAAAGACAAGTGCTTCCCAATCAAAAATTAGTATAAGTATGTTTCAGGACTTACAGTGCTCATAGGGACTAGATAAGGTCAGGAATATTAGCTGACTTTAGAGGTTATTTGTACATGGGTTATTTGAGGTTCTGCATGGAAACACACAGAACAGGATAGGTGACAGTTTCTTTTGGATAATTGACATCACAATGACTAACAGAGCCATTGCAGGACAGATTCGTGTGAGTTTGTTCCACCTATCCTGAGAAACCTCAAAGCGAAGTATTTTTGTAGAACCCCAGAAGATCAGTTGTTCTAAAGTATCTTAGGCATAGCCCCTTGGTGGAATTTAATGGTGATTACAATAATATAATATATACACTCCCCTAGAAGTGAGAGGATCATTCTTGTCAGAGCTGAAAGGCTTCAGTTAGGTGGAAAGAGCATGTCTGATTTCCATTCCATCCACATGGACACTCCATTGATGATTTCTCTCTCTTCCAAGAATAGAAAACTTGTCATGTGTATGGAAGGTGAAATTATCGTCTTTCTCATTGGCTTACTACTTTTACATAATATAAATGTATTTTAGACCATGATAGGAAATTGAAATGTTGCTGAAATATTGAAATATTTAAACTATAACTCTAAAGAGGTTGTTAAGCATTTGACATTCATTAGTGATTTAGAACTAAAAAGGGTAGAAATATAGATACGTCATGATACATTCTCTCATCTAATAAGTAACAAAAAAATTTAAAAGGCCAGTTAAGTGATTTTTGCCCAGGTTCACACAGCTACCTCATCAGTCTAGAACAGCTATTTGAACTCAATACTGAGCTATGATTTCATGACAGTAAATCTTATTAACAGCTTTCCTAGTATCTGCTTCTCAGGATTAATTTCAGAAAATTTATTTATGAATCACTTGTGGAAATGTACATTTCCACAAGGAAATATGAACAAAAATTATGAAACTATCAAATATTTTAATTTGACGTTAATTAAAAGAGATACAATAAAATGATTGGAATAAAATTGCCTGTAATTCTAAATTTAATAGTAAAATCACATTTATTATAATAGTGTCTTAACACCATTTTATCTACTGAAACATCTATCAAACATCTAAGCATATATTTCTGATTATAAAGGTAAGAGTATATGTATATCTATAGAATGGAAAGAATATATTTTCTTTATTATAAAACCTACCTGTTTCAAAGAGCAAAACAACACATTATTTATGTAAAATACTCAAAGTACTTTTGCAGTTTTATACACATATACCTGAATCCTTCTGATGGTCATCTGAATTTCCCTGCACTCTGCGTATAGGAATCTGTACAAGAGCTTGGCCAACAGCTTAAATATTTCCATGTGACTTGCTGTGTAATGACTGCCAGAGCCAGATTGACAGAAACTAACTTTTTATTCCAGACTTGATTAAAAATATGTTAATATGGGATAGATTTTTATATAAGACACTAATATTAGTATTGTGCTATTTATTGAAGTGCATTTTTTCAAAGCAGGTCAGAGTAAAAATGGATTTTTTTTTGCATTCTATCTTATCTTACATATTATCTTGATACAAATTTTTAAAAGATTTTAAGATTTTGTAAAGGTCAGTAACAAAACTCTTTTCCATCCCCACACACTGTGAATTCTTTTCATACATGTTTGTCTTTTGGTTAAATTGAAAATACAGTTTTATTTAATTTCTTTGGTACATTACTCTGTCTAAATGACTTTTTATTATGCAGATATTACAGAGGCAAGAAAGCTGCTGTTAGAATGCATCCGATATTTGTTGTACATTCACACTTACAATTTCCAGTCAGACACATGTGCAGTCTAAGATAGTAGCAATCTAAGATAGACTGAAGTCAATTTAAAAAGGAATCATGCTCTGGTCATCCTAGATCATTAGTAAAAATTAAAATACCATCAGAAGTGTTATTTTCCTGTGTCATCAAGCTTCTAAATTTTCATACTGCCAAGTACATTATCCCAATGATATTTTGTCATGAATATTTGTGAGATGCTAAAAATAGTTTTCATCTGATTGATTTTTAAAATTCATCAGTGAAGCAAATCATCACTCCAAATTACTAGATGATGGTGGCTTTATAAATGAACATTTTCTGGCCGACTGAATGCCTATGAGCTGGTACTCTCCAGGACGGCTCTTTTGTTGTTGTTGTTGTTTGTTTGTTTTTTGTTTTTATAGTTCATGTCTACTCTTGATATGGAAGAGTGACTAATGTGTCCATTCTTAATGGACCATGTTTTGCAGTACTGGTTTTAAAATACTGAGTCTGGCTGAAGTTAACACCTGCTTGATTGTGGTTGGTAGGGTGATAATATGGCTGTAATAATGTATAGTTTTAATTTGAACATTTCACTTAAAATGTCATATGGTGTGCTTGAATTATATTTTTATACTACAGGATTACATACTTATGATTTTATAAAATATTTTGTAATGAAAAAGGAGTGCTATTTGTGCTGGACCCTGTATGTTTAGTACAATACCTACATATATGGTATAAAATGGTTAAATTAATATCATTAAATATTTGTACTCTTGACCACTGAAATAATGTGAGGCAAATACATAATTTCTCAATAAAGTTTTGAATATCTATTTGAAATTTTCATCTAACCAAGTCTCTTTTATAAGAACAGTCCTACTGCTTCAAGGAAATATTTTCATCAAGTATGTAGCTTCCACAAAGAGAAGTAGTTTGTAAAATTGCTACTAATATTTCTACTCTGAGTAGACTAGGTCCTTGAAATGAACAGACAAGTCAATACACTAACTTAATGAGAAAGCCATCTGGATTTCTAAAGTAAATTCTGATGGTGTATTGTATTTATAAAGCTGGTTGATTCTGAGACCCTGGAAAGTATGCAGATCAGTCTAATTCTACTGTTTGGTGTTCTATTAAAAGCAGTTTTAATTAAACACTGTATAAGACAATGTTTTTGTCTCAGCAATTGTCAGTTAGCTAGGCAGGATAGCCGACATAGTTTACATTTATGTAACAATTTATGGGGAGCCAGGATGGCCTAGAAATGAGGGTTTGGATATTGTTGAAACCTGATTCTACATAGTTTTCTCACTGTTCTGTCTTTTACACAAGAAGTGGACTGTCCTTTCATTGGGACTATTTTTTAATGAATGTTTTTATAGCGAACAATGTTAGAAATTAGCAATATTGCGTTTTAATGAAGCAAAGAGCAGATTTACTTACACCCTTGGGAGTTAGGTTTGGAGCAAAGGACAGGTTTGTTTATTGTCATTATATAAGACAGTTTCCTTAAGTCCAGGTTTCTCCTCTTTAATACAATCAATCCAATGCCTGCCAAGTTTCATCTGGGCTGCTCTGCCGCCTCCAGTGACAACTGAAATTCAGGAAACCAACACAAAAATACGGATTGGCCATTACTAATACTGTAACAATATGTCCCTTTATCTTTGATCCATTAGTCTCAATACTATCCATGAAAGTATGCCAAGCCGAATGGTGAGTTTTCAAGTCAGTTAAAATTTCAGACCTTTCACAGTTCTTTTTTTTTTTTTTTTAAAGATTTTATTTATTTTTAGAGAGGGAAGGGATGGAGAAAGAGAGGGAAACATCAATGTGCGGTTGCTGGGGGCCATGGCCTGCAACCCCGTCATGTGCCCTAACTGGGAATCGAACCTGCAATGCTATGGTTTGCAGCCCGCACTCAATCCACTGAGCTACGCCAGCCAGGGCCTCACAGTTCTTGATAGTAGGTGTTTGTCAGAGAAGTATTCTATTACTGAAAGCAAGTGTTTGGTTCCTGTTGAAATAAACATTCTCAATTTGAATTTGCCTTCCATGTATACAATGCTTTGCCCAAATTTGCCACTTAGGGATATAAAAATTATATTATTTACCATCATGTCCTTCTGAAATTTGTTAGCTTCTCATTTAATTATGCAAGGTTATTTTTTATAAATTATTTATTTAAGCATATATATAGAGATCTGCTTACTTGCTTAACCTCTAGTACAATATCCAAAGTCTACCATTACCTTCCTTCTCACTGAGTTTCCTCAGATATCAGGCTGTAACATGTATTGGAAATAAAAAGAGTTCTCTTATGCCAGACCCTAGAAGACATGGAAGATGAACCTTAACCACATATTAACGAGTTATAAGAAAACCACTCCTCTTTGACTATAATTGGATTAGGGGTGGATATATGACTCAATTCTCATTAATTGCATATAAAAAGAAATTTTTTGAGAGTTTACTGAGTAATATAATTTTTCATAATACACATATAAAGGCAGAAGAGGAAAAATTCTCTTTTCTCATGTCTTTCAATGACATCCGAAGAGCATACGATGCCTGGAGTTCGGCAGCCTCCTTGCAATGATGAGGAAATAAGCCTGAGCACAAAAGCAAATATAGCAGAGAGGGCTCTGTAGAAGCAAGAGCCTAGGTCTTTATGACATTTGCAAGCACTATACTAATTCTGGACTATTGTCATTCTGGAAATTTGGTCCAGCATATACAAAAATATTTTATTTTGGTTCTTGATCCAAAATAAATTTGTTGAACATCCTATTACTTAGAGAATAAAGTATCTCCAATAATCAATATAAAGATACATGGTATTATTATTTATTATTTGTGCCAATTTTCTCATTAAATTATTTTGCAAATAATCCAGTTGTCTTACCAGCATTTTACTTCTGTTCAACCAAGTGAGGATTGTGTGCATGTGCACCTGGGTGTGACTGTACACATGTGTAGACACACATATCATAATAAATTGTGGTATTACATGAGTCTATCTATTCATGTGCCCCTCTACCTCATTCAATACACAATTTCACATCAATATTATCACAACATTATGATACTTAAAATGTAACAAATTTAGTTATAAATAATTCTTGTTATAATTGTAAACATCTTTGTGCAGGGCTTCAAATAATACATAATTAAATATTAGCATAAATATTATTAGAATTTAGTTTGTATTTATGTTGACTGTAACATAATCTATGGCCCAAAATTTTAGGCCACCTGTATGAGAATATTCTAAATTATTACATGAATTAAAAAGTGGGGTACGCTCTCCCAGTGTAGAAGTGTACTGTGATTAATGGAGTGCCACTGTAGCAACAGTGGTGTATGGGACAAAGAAGTCTGAAAAGTGATGTAAGTTTCTTGATTAATATGTTCATTTCTACATATAAATTTGATGTTCACATTTAAAAGACAAAATTTATTTTTAGTTTACACACCATAATTTATTTTAATTTCACTTTTTCAGGACTTTACATGACATCATGATATTAGTCATGGTTAAATTATTATCCCTTTTAGTATAGAAATTTTCTCTTGCTAAATATAAATTGCAAATTTTATTTTGCCTTCATAACTTATTTAAAATGTGCTTAAAACACTGTACTGTTACCTGATAGTTTAGATTGCATAGCAAAGGTTTATTAATAATTTTATTGTAAGCCAAAATATTCTTGGTTTTATTACTAAACCATATTAATTGATTAAATATTGATAGAAAAGTCATTTCAATAAATAGCAAGATTTGCTAATACAGCATTCTTTTATTTTTTGGATTCTATCTCAGAAATATGGAAGTGATGTCTAACAATATACTATTAATCTAATCAAAAAACTAATATGTAACTGAATATGTTAAATTTTTCTTAGTAATATACGTTTCTGTTCACAAATGCATCTAATATGGACCAGAAGATGTCCTGTCAGTTAGATGAAAACCTAAAACCTAGAAAGAATTGCATTTTAATCTTATTTTAAACCAATGTGGAAAATCTAGTGGTTGAAATGGAAAAAAAAAGGTTTTAACAAGAGGTCACAGGAGGAAAGAATATATAGTAGTTTTAGTGAGGCCAACTTTTCTAAATCTTTTACCTCAAATTAAAAAAAGAAAGAATTAAAAAGTACATTTATGAGATTGGATCCAATCATCCTCGTGAACTTCCTACTTTGTTAACAACAGTGAAGGGTCTGAGATTTCACCCAACTGCTAAGCTAACATGTTAGTTTGCCACTCTCTCATTGGTTGATGCAGACCCCGGCTCATGGGGTTCCATGGATGAAATGAGACATTCACACAGATTACCCCATCTGGTGGAGGAAAAGGGACGGCATGGCTTTTCCCTCAAGGGGAGCAAAAGCCTCAGCCCTTGCTCCAGTGAGCTTTTATTGTCTTACTGGGCACAGTACAAGAAGGTCCTCATTAACTATGCACAGGCTCACTTTAGGTGGTTACCTGATACAGAAAACAAAGGAGAGGATGCTGGTAATCACATCACAGAAGAGGGATATTTGCAAATGAAAAGGCAAAAGTAGTTGAACTGGTCACATTCATCCTTGGAAGGTTTAGCATGGTTTTTAGGAAATTGCTTTGCAGTAAATGTCCTCAATTCAGGGTGAGGGAGTTTTAGAAAAGAGCAGGACTCATAGTGGCCTAGACACATTGTAGGCTTGATTCCCCACAGCAGAACCTATCTGTGGGTGTGGGTCCTGTGCATCTCCGAGTGGGAGCTGGACCCACGCCATGCAGAACAGTCTACTACAGTTGGTGCTGCAAAAGACACCACAACCTTGGTCGCAGTGCAGAGGGCAGGATGAACTTCATTTTTGTGTTATTTTCTCTGGTCCCTTAAATCCCACAGGTGTGGGGCATGTGTGGCCAGTCTGTGTGTGCCTTGGAAAGGGCTTGGAGACCTCCCTCACTGGATTGATTAGATGTTGACTCACACGGGTCCCGTAAATAACCCTACATGCCAAGTTGTTTCTTAGTTCATCCATGCACTAGCCCCACATCTCTAACAGAGCATCCTTCTGCCTCCTCATCTTCTTCACCCACCCCCGCCCATTTATTTTTTAGGGAGAGGAGAAGGGAGGGAAAAAAACATCAATGCCAGAGAGAAACATCAATCAGTTGCCTATTGTACACACCGTGACTGGGCACCAAACCCTCAACCTAAGCATATGTTCTGACTGGGAATCAAACCAGGAACTTTATCACTTTGTGGAACATTCCAAACCAACTGAACCACACTGGTCAGGAAAGCTTCTTCTTTGAAGATCCCATCAGCCACTTTATCAGGCTAGATGATTGACTATCTCCTGAATCCTCAAAGAGATTCCTAAATCCCTTCTGTGAAACAAAGGAAGCTGTGAGGGGATTAAGAGTGTTATCTAGGGGACTTTTAATAACACCAAGCTGCCAGTTTTATTCCCCTGAATCTCATTCTTGTAGTAGTGGATAATGCCTCTCAGTTTTTCACTCAGCTGCTTCAATCAAATCCACTAAAATTCCTAATGGTGACTGTAAAGATTTTCTTTCTCCCTACTTCTATTTTTATATTCTCCATATATAAGAGTAGGTAGGTTTTTCTATCTCTGTGCCTGAACAATATTTGCATCCTTTTATTTCCTACCTAGATAATATAACATTATTGCCTGGTTATTATAGTTAAAACTTGTATACTTTTCTGGAAAATAAGAGAGAAAAACCTCCTTCACAAAACTTACTTTGTGTTATCAAGCCTAGGTTCTTAACATGAGAATTATGGGAAAGCTATAAAAATAGGAACAAAAATGCAACATTAGTATTATGAAAATAATATTAGAGCTATTACCTAATATTTAATGATATAACCAAAATCATAGCCCAGACAGTTAAGGTTTGAGTATCAATAATGAATGTGTAAATTGTAAATAAAATAAGAAGACTATTGACATTTACTTTAAGAATTTTATAAAGGATAAAGAAAAAAACACACACACAAAATGAACCATAAAGTCAGGAAAAGAGTTTATCAGAAATATAAATCAATTAATGTAAAAGAAAGTAAAAAAATCAAAGCAATAATTAGTAAACAAATGAGTACTGAGTTCATAAGAAATTGATATAGTTAAAATTTTGTAATTATTCTTTGTTTATAAGGAGAAATAAGGTATAATCAAATGTATGTCTTTTGTATATATTTATAATAAATGGTATGCAAGTGATATATATGAATATTCAATCAAAATGTTCTCATTTAGCTATTTGTCTCAAAATATGTTCTATCATTTATTTTTTTGAAAAAGTGATTTATTAAATACATATTGAATAGAATTTTAAAATCCCAAAATAGTAAGTTAAAATGCAGCTTTCTGAGGAAGGAAAGGAAAAGTGGACTTAAACTAGGTAAAGGTATTAGATTGACTTCAGTTCTATGATTCTACAGAAATGTATGGCTCCACTCCACCTCCAACTACCTAGTAATGGTACATTCTGATCCTACAGAAATGTACTGCTCTACCCCACCTCCAACCAAGTAGTAATGGTACAGGTTTCTTACAGATTGTAATGCTCATTACTAGTACTCACTGGAGTAACAATGATATAAGAAACATGTACCTTAACAAAGTACTGCAGTTTCTTTTGAATAGTAACCAGACTAACTTTAGTGGTTTTTATTTTCTCTTAAAAACTTGCAGACACTAAGAAAAGCAATCATATTCTTATAGTTCAGCAAGTTCAGTAAAAAGAAAAAAAATTCCATCAAACATTTATTTTCAATTGGAGGCCATAAAGTATCCATTTGTTTTATTGTGCTACACAACTAGCACAGCATGACGTTTCATAGCAGACAAAGATAGATGAGTGAAGTCGCAAGCCCACTAATAAAGTTAGGCTGACAGATTGATACACAAATATTTTATATTGTAGTTGACAAATGGGTCCTGTAACATTTTTTTATAGAGTAAGCTTGATATCTCATCTACCCATTTTCCAAATGGGGTTGTAAAAGTCCATACTCAATCTTCTTGGATAAGTAGTATGTATGAAAGAGCACACTGCAAGTAAAATAATATGAGAAAAGCTATGTTTATTCTCCATCTAACTTTATGTGAATGGTATTTATTGTTAGTTGCAAGTTACGCTGCAATCTCCCCATCCATCTGCTTCTTTGAAGAAAATTAGGATATATGCAAATGTATTTATGTCTCCCTCAACAGTGAGAACTTTAATTTCAGTAAAAATGAACTGTCAGTCAACTTTTGGTATAAGAACTGGGTTAAGAATAGAAATAGAAAGTAAGGCATAAGGCTGAAAAGGAGAAGAAATTTTTTCTTAAGTTTAGGGGGGGAAAGGAGGGATTAGTTTTAAAGTCCATACAGAAAATGATATTAATATTAACAATATTCAATAAAAATACATACAGTATACACAAAACCTTACTGAAACAGAGGACAAGATAATCATCAAAATGTTAGAAGCAAATATAGGAGGGGTAGGAAATAAATTAGTTACAAGGTATGATTATAAGAACAATAATAGAGAACATGGTATGGAAATGAGACATATAAAGAAGTAATTGAACTAAATATTCTTAAGGACTTCTAAAACTGTGCACATTGACTTATTCTATGGGAAAGTGAGTTTCAGCTCAAATAAAAGGAGAAATAACAGTATAGTAAAATTACTCGGACTACAAGACACACTTTTTTCCCAAAAAAATTTGGGAGGAAAAAGGTGGTGCGTCCTATAGTCTGAATGTAGCTTACCTGCCTCCCTGTAGAGGGGGGCAGTGGTAGAGTGGGGTCACAGGTTATTAAATATTTTACCACATTTTTTTCTTCAAAATTTTTCCCCTATTTTCCTCCTCTAGAACCTAAGTGCATCTTATGGTCCGGTGTGTCTTATAGTCCTAAAATATGGTAAATGATTGGCAAAGTGTTGTAGTGTTAGTGAGTGAACTGAGGCTAGAATCCTTGTCTTGTAGATTGACTCTATATTTTAACCTTGTAAGTATTCTTAATGACTTAATATTAAACTTAATTTCATTGTGATATTATTGGCATTTGAAACTTAAGAAAGAATTGATTTTATAGTTCCTTTAAATTAATATATTTTAGAAGCCTTTGTTAAAATATATCATTTTATCATTCATGTATTCTTTGTACACTATAATTATTTTGTAGTTTTTACTATGATTGTTTTTTCATGTCTCTGTCTTTTTCACACTTTTCTTGTTCTATTTGCTATGACTATTTTATATTTTAATTCACTGGGAAAATCATCTCTAATATTTTTCTTCTCATTCCTTGATGTTTAATATTATGTATTTTACTTGAAATGCTTTATCAAGTAAACTAAATATCCAATAATGTGAGAAAAGGTTAAAATATATAGCAAACCTCAGGTTAATGGGATGTTATGCATCCATGAACATGTGATACTTAAGTGACAATAAAAAAAATCAATCATAATAGAAGCAAAATATCAAAATATTTGTGTTTGAACGATGATTACACTAGGTAAACTAACGTAGCAGACTGATCATTCTCGACTCCACAATTCCTCATTCACGTTCTCTTGTGGAGAGAAACCTGAAACTCCCTTCCCAGGAAAGAGCGGGATTGACCATTGTTCTCTCTTGGTGGCTGCGGGCAGGCAGCTGAGATCCTGGGCCATGGCTCCCTCTGGCTCCTGGGGGTCCTTCACTGTACTATCTGCTGCAAGGCTGCAGGCAGCTGGGGTCACCCTTGGTACCCTCCAGGTGAAGTTGCTAGATTAAGCAAATAAAAGTAAAACATACTCAGGAACATTTGAATTTCAGAGAAACAACGAACAATTTGTATGATGAATATGTCCTAGTCAATATTTAGGACATAGTTTCCCCCCCAAAAAAAATTGTATAACTGAAATTCAATTTTAACTTGGCATACTGTATTTTTTCTGGCAACCACACTACCAGCAACTCAGGATACGCTCCTGAAAATGATTTATTTTGGTTCCCAGAGGCAGCTGGGATCATTGGTGGCTGCTTCCTTCGATCCCTAGGTCCAAGCTCTCTTAACTTTCCTCCAAACAGTCTTCCTCACCAGCTTTCCCTCAGCCCTTCTAACAGTTGTCTGTCTGTAACTATCTGTGATAAACTGGTAAATGTCTTTTTTTTTTTCAGCAGTCCAGTAATTTATGTTTCTTAACCAAATGTAGATAAATCTATATATGAAAATGCAAATAAGTATATATATGAAAATATATGAATTTAGATGTTGCTTATGAGTCATTTATCTTTTCCAAATTGTCTTACTTGTATTTTGTTTATATATTACTAAAGCACACCAAAATATCCTTAAATATGTGGCCTGAGGTATAAAACTCTAGTGCCTTTTGATAATTTTCCTTTCTGTAGAAACAGTTTTGATTACGTGATTCAGTCTCCAAAATCCTATCTTTCCTTTGTTTCAGTTTCCCATTCTGTTGTAAGAACTAAATCTAAAAGGGTTTTATAGAAAGAAACAGTCGTGGAACAAAAGATCTTGGCAGCACATTGCAATATGCTTCTATAGATCCTCTATTGTCAGTTATACTCCATCACAGAGGATCTCCCAGTAAAGGTATAAAGTTATTAGGTTTATTAAAATGAATGGATCAAATATGAAATCTAATTATGGGTTGAAATATATATATATATCAGCTTTATGGATATGTATATACGCATACATATATACACACATATACATACATACCTGTAATATACACTTCATGGAATTAACTGCTCTCTGAAAATGTTACAGGGCTTGTTATTTTCTTATCAAATATTTTAAGTAAAACATAATATTTTATGTAGTGTGCATTTTTTATAACTACTTTGGAATGATAATCCAAATAACTTACTAAATCACTCTTCTCAAGTAATCGACAGTTCTAGATTTAATCCTTTAAATAATATAATAGCTATAACACACACAATGTAGTGCATATGTTTCCTTGCATATGTAGTGCAAAGGAATCTGACATCTCCTTTCTTTGTGAAATAAATACACTAGTGCCTATATCTCAATGTTCCTTTGAACTACAAATGAAATTATGTACATATATATATATATATGTATATGTATTTACATAGTGTCTAAAGCAAAGAGTTGTTTTTTAAAAAACACTGTAAATGTTTGTTGTAGCAGTCGACCTCATTTGATTTTACTCTGGTCAGTTTGGGAGGACAAACCTGTCGGCCTGCCCGCCGTTCTGCATGTGGCACAGTGAGCGTTTACCATCAGAACGGCCGCTTCATCTCTGAGTGATCCCTCCGTTTCACCAACATGCCGCAACGTGTTACACTCAAAAGTGCTTCAAACTATTCTTGACGATCAAAATATTTTATTGTTATTCTTTGAATAATGTAATAAATATTAATGAAATTTAAAGGAAAATTTAACTTATAATCACACTAAGTTCAGTAACATCAACATGGTTTTATTTCCCACATAATCCTTCTCCATAACGGTACATCACTTCTTTAGTAATATATACATTTTATCATATGCTCTCATCATCTAACATGCATTCATATTTTTCTGACTTCCAGTGAGTCAGTGCTGGAGTGGGAAGAACACGGATACTACAAGTGACCATGGGTTCAGGTATCAGTTATAATTCTTATTGGACTTTTGATTTTAGGTAAACCACTTAACCTCTTAAATTCAGTTTTACTCTTTATAAAACAATGAATCTTACATTACAAACCTTGAGGGGTTGTAGTGAAGGTTAAATGTCAAATGCTTTAACATGTTTTACCACACTGAGCCCTAACCATAAGTCAGGTATGTCTGCTTTTGGGTGGCTTACAATTTTTAAAAGTAAACTGATGTCTATAGGTAGTAATTTTAAAAGACGGCTGAGATAATGAAAAGACATGATTCCCGATGGCATGTTAATTCCCATGAAAATATATAAGGTCACTTCTGTAGTAATGTTGAAAAAATGAGCATGAAGTTGATATCAAAGGACCTACCAATTTACATAAGTACAGAAGACAGAGAAACAAGTTAGATGATTTTGCAGGGAAGCACCCATCAGTCCACCAGAGGCGACACTGCAGAACTATTAACCAGATTTCCTTACCAAACATGGCAAGCCCTGAAAGTGAGAGAGAAAAGGAGATGAAAAATGTGAATAGATAATAAATTCATTAAAAATTAAAAGAAATAAGTTCTAAGGATCTAATATAAAGCATGGTGACTATAGTTAATAGTATAGTATTGAATATTTGAAAGTTGCTTTGAGAAGGTCTTATGCATTTTCAGTGCACACACACACAGACACACAAAGGTCAATTATATCATGTGATGGATATTTTAATTATCTCCATGTTGGTAATCATTCCATATTGTATATGCATATCAAATCATTGTGTTGTACATTTTACTTGATTTTCATTTTTTACTTTGTTAAAAAGTAATATTTTATTGCTTGTTATTAATGTTGTCCCCATTTTTTCCCCTTGCCCCCTCCTCCCACCCCACCCCCATCCCCACGGTCAAGCCCCTCACTCCTGTCCATGTCCATGGGTCATGCATATATGTTCTGTGACTATTTCCTTCACCTTCTTTCAACCAGTCCTCATCTCCACTCTTCCCTCTTACAGCTGACAGTCTGCTCCATGTCTCTATGCCTCTGATTCTATTTTGGTTGTTAGCTTTATTTGTTCATTAGATTTCACTCATAAGTAAGATGACATGAAATTTGTCTTTCTCTGACTGACTTATTTCACTTAGCATAATAGACTCCAGTTGCATCCATGCTGTCACAAAGGGTAAGAATTCCTTCCTTTTTACTACTGAATAGTATTCCATTTTGTAAATGTACCACAGCTTATTTATCTACTCATTTACTGATGGGCACTTAGAAGGTTTCCAACTCCTGGCTATTGTAAATAATGCTGCTTCTGGGAATATGTCCTAAGGATGCTGAAATATAATGTATGTACCCCTTTGTTCATAGCAGCATTATTTACAGTAGCCAAGGTGTTGTGCATTTTAAATATATACAATTATATTTGCCAATTAATTCTTAAGTAAGTTGGAAAAAAAAACTCCCCCTTGTACCATTTTTGTATAATGTCCAAGAAGAGTATCCACCATTATGTAAACATGCCATCCAAAGCATTTCTTTCTTTTCCAGCTACACATGTGTGAGGTGAAAAATGTCTCTTCTCTCATCTTCTTCCATCCTAACAACAAATAACAACATACTGAAGCAAAATAAGATGTGAGAACCTAGTAGTCTTCTGTTAAGCAAGATACTGAAATGATTTGCAAAGTATGTAAAATACTACCTTTTCCCCATGTTTAAAGGGGAAATTCATTATTTTTCATGAAAGATGTAGAATTTCTGTTAAAATGGCTTTGGTGTTTATCGTTATTTTAAATAAATGAATGACAACATTAAAACTTGGTTTCAATTTATAATGCAATAAATATCAATAGATATAAACTCGTAAGTCAAAAGATGTTTGAGAATTTCAATAACCTTTATGAGTGTGCAGATTTCCTGAGGCCAAATAACTTAAGACCCACTATATTATACAATCAAGGATATGTGAAAATTGACTGGATATTTATCTGTTATAGAAAAGTTGTTATTAAATATTTTAACTAAACCAGTATTATTATAGGTTTTAAGTTTTGAGCCCCAATCATTTAGAGATAGATATTGAAATATTTGGGCAAAATAATTTGATATCTGGGATTTAATTAAAAATAGTCAGGTTCATCAAGGAACATGTATAAAGGGCCCATGGACAAAGCCAAAGTGGGGACGGATTGAGGGTAGGAGGTGGGGGTGGGTAGGACGTGGAAGAATAGGGTGGGAAAATGAAGACAACTGTATTTGAACAACAATAAAAAATATGATCTGGGAAATATTAGACACATATGAGCAAAAAATAAAACTAGGCCTCCTCTTTACACTTTGTATGAGAATATATTCAAAATGGATTAAAGACTTAAATGTAAAACTTGACTGTATAAAAATCCTAGAAAGAAACATAGGCAGTAAATTTCAAGCATATCTCATAGCAATTTTTTTCATAAGTCTCCTCAGGCAAGGGGAACAAAAGAAAAACAAACATGTGGGATTACATCAAGTTAAAATTTTTTGCACAAAAATGAAAGCCGTCAAAAAACAAAAAAAGAACATAATAAGTGGGAAAACATATTAGTCAATGATACATCTGATAAGGTGTTAATATCTCAAATTTATAAAAAAATGTATACTATTCAACACCAAGAAAATAAATTTTAAAATATGGGCAGGGGATTTGAATAGATATTTCTCTAAAAAGGACAAACAGGTGACCAATAGACATGTGAAAAGATGCTCAACATCACTAATCATCAGAGAAATGCAAATTAAAACCACAGTGAGATATCATCTCACACCTGTCAGAATGGCCATCATAGATAAATCAACACACAACAAGTGCTGGCGAGGCTGTGGGGAAAAGGGAACCCTAGTGCACTGTTGGTGGGAATGCAGACTGGTGCAGCCCCTGTGGAAAACAGTATAGCATTTCCTTAAAAAAATCTGTTTTGTGACCCAGTGATTTCACTTTTAGGGATTTATCTAAAGAAATGCAAAACACCAAGTGGAAAGAATATATGCACCACTATGTTCGTTGCAGTATTACTTGTAATACCCAAGGTATAGAAGCAACCCAATAGATGAGTGGATTAAAAAGCCATGGTCCATATATACAGAACGGGGCAAAAGTAGGTTTACAGTTGTTTGTATGGAAAATAATACAACAATTAATAAACACAATACAAGAATAAAAGATAATCTGGGGGAGTCTTATTTCATATACATGAATGTGAAATTCATATACATTTTTATGTATATGAAATAAGATTTCATAGGTTTCTAAATATTAAAGTTATATGATGTATACTTGATACTTTAGTACTCCTTTTTAAAAACATAAGATGCTATATATTTTAATTTCTAAGAAAAGTATAACTTTTTCTTTTGATTACCTCTGCTTTTTATTGCCTCATAACTTCTCTTACTTAGGGCTTGTGTTTTTTAATTGTCTTTTTTTCTTCTTCTTGGTATCTACTACCTAGGATTATTCTGAACCTATTCTGAAGAAATGTCTGTTGAATGTAAAATAAAGTCTCTTCTGGACTGTTCAGTAGTATGGGCATCTCTCTACCTCACTGCCCCATTACTCCTACTTACCCCTTATCCATGGGAATGTATAGAGGACATGGAAATTGTATATAAGACATACCCATGCCTTATATACAAAGTCTAGGAGAGAAAATTCTTGGTTTTCTCATTACACCTCAGCAAAGAGTTTACCTAATGGGAAATTTGTTTGTATTATTTTTAACTGTATTAAGCAACGCACATTGTTTCCTGAGAAGTCACCCATGCCAGGCCCCACCCGCTGTGAGCCATGATGGCAGAGTGACCCATGCATCAAAAAAGTTTTGAGAGTACACCGTAAAATGACAGAAATACTGAGTTTTCTCAGAATATATGCTTTGTATCTGCCAAGGCTGTTGCTTGTTAGTAAAGCAAATTATATTTAAGCTTTGTGTTTATAGAGGCAAAGGTAGGTTTATATGTCTTCAGGATATATAAGAAAGACTTCCCAAGTCCAAAATCTACTGCTTCTATTGATTTTAACAAGGATTTCCTATTCTGTAATTGAAGATATGGCTTAACATATAAGCATCCCTGGAGCAATTTAATAGGAATTCATATTAAAAGATAAACATTTATCTTCCTGAAAGCAGATGTGATCAAGGAAAACCATGGTAAAGGGTTACTAGACAATTGCAACTGTGAGAAAATGGAAAGAATTTTAAAAGACAAAAAGTTCAAGAACATGTTCACACTCTGACCCAGCATAAAGTTTACTCCTAAAAACAAAGATGATGGAAATTTATAAATATAACATTTAATAAAATATCTCTGTGAAAAATGTGTATAACCTTTTGGCATTCTATTCACTTAGCAAGTTATTGCTTATTCTGATAACATTTAGATGCATTTCTACAAAGTATCTCAGAAAAATAAATATTCTGATGTCACTGAGTATAGGCCCTACCATTCAAAAATCCTATGGACAAAACAGTGTCATCATTTATCAGGAGCTGTGTTATCTCATAGACTTCATCTGTAGCATCTTCAACGACACAGAGTGTATCATCAATCTTCTTTTCTGCATTTTACTTTTTTTTTGTCAAGCTGGTTCTGTAACATTTTTGAATGAAAAGAATTACTTCTTTTTTCTGCTGTGATGAAGAGTAAAAGAACATTTTTTTGGTAACTCAGACAAGGACATTGTGGAATGAATGTTATGCTATTGGATTTTGCTTTTGTTTAATCATTAACTCATTTACTCATTAAGTATACATTGAGAAGTAATTGCGTTGTGAAATAGTGCTTGTATTAGTTTTCCAGGAGTGCCACAACAAAATACCACTGACTAGGTGACTTAAATCACATATATTTACTTTCTCACAGTTTTGGGGACTAGAAGTCCAAGATCAAGGTGTTGATGAGTTTGGTTTCTTCCCAGATATCACTTCCTGGCTTGCCAATGCCTGTGTCCCTGCTGCGTCTTCATGAAGTCCCTTCTGTGTAAGTGCATCCCTGGTGTGTCTCTGTGTGTCTAACTTTCTTCTTCTTACTGGGATGTCAGTCGTCTTTGATTAGGGCCCACACCCTTCTTTGGAGCTTAATTGCATCTTCAAAGGCTCTGTCTTTAAATACAGTCACGTTCTGATGTACTGGGACTTCAGGGTTTCAACATACAAATTTGGGGAGGGACACAATTCATCCCATAATGATGATAGTCTCTAAGAATACAAAATAAATATGGCATCAGTTCATGTGGTGTTTATATTTCAATAGGGGCAAGATTTTATTGTGTATATTAACATATAAAAAGATTACTGTTTGTGATAAAATTATTTAAAATATGAACAAGATTCAGTATGCTTCAGCTGTGTGGTTAGTTAATGCTTCTCCAAAAGAGCCCCTGAGAAATCTTTGCTTTCAGATATAATAGTTCACGTGATAAGGTACTAGTATGAAAAAATGCATGTATTCAAGGCCATTATAATAGGTGGATGTTGCTAGAATAGAATAAACAGGAGGAAGAGAGCTATGATATAAGACTATAAAGACTGTCAGATGCCAAATGGCACAGGACCTGGTAAGTGAAAGCAAGTGGAAAGGTTATAGTCTGTTTGGAAAAAAATCACTGAAGGTGTGTAACAAAAGGAACAACATAATAGATTTATCTTTTCTTTTCATTTTAAATAGCTCAAATAAGTAAGGTCCATAAAAGAAGAAATAAAAGTTTTTATAGTAATTCAGAGATGACATGGTGGTTTGGAGTAAGAGGGAGTAGTAGAAAGGAAAATAGTGAATAGAATTAAAATATATTTTGGAGGAAAGTAGTGGGATTATAGTCTGGCATCAGTTTGTATCTAAAACTGTGAAGGATCTAAGATTTATTTTTTCTAACCACAAGCTTAAAAGCTAGCTAATCACAGTTTCACTGATGCTGGTAGAAGATATGTAGTTCTTGGGTCTCAGCTCAGAAATTATCCTGTTACAGTTCATGGGCAGTGACAGAAGACACCAGAATACTAGGTCAGAGAGAAAGTGCTGAAAATAGCAGCATTTTCTGAATGAACCTACTGACCTTAAATTCCTTCAGGTTGATGCAAAGAGGGCCAGGTGACACTTGGACAAGTAATGAGAGGTGCTATGGGACAGGATCACCGCGACTAGCGAACTCAGAAACAGGTACGATGAACAGTAAGCAAACGTGCCTTTGTCTCTGGAGAGAAGTGCTGTGTATGTTGTCAAAGACTAGAAGCAAATTTATTTTTGTGCTGTTGGTGACATGATCTCTGTCATCTGGGGTTGTGCATGATATAAACGTCCTTGCAAAAGTAGCTTAGAAAAAAAGGGAAGTCAATGCCACTGCTTACAAGATGTGCAGACACATGACATAGACATGAAGAATTATTTGCCAGCAATATCTAACCTGTATTTTCACTGTCTCAGCTTCTGGCAAGTATTCCCAGGAGTACATTGTCCCATCAGCCACTGTGATTAATCTGACAGGTTGGGGACAAATTTGTTCAATTTGTCTCGTACAGCATTTAATTAGGGTTACTACCAATAGGACTCCAAAGAGCAATACTCCAACCTGTAATACTCAGTTCACCCACACCCCTCAGGGACCTAGATCTAAAAACCTGAAACATAACATAAAATAAACCATTTCATTATTCCTCAGAAAATCAAGTTGCTTTCTACTTAAATTCCTGTCTGTAGTGACATTTTGTCCTTGCCTGAGGCATTAATCAAGGCAGAGCAGGATCTATTAGCAGTTGCTCAGACTTTTTACCATGGGTTGCAAGGAGGAAATCTATGGCAAATCTATCATCCATAATGATGCTGGCCAGTGAGTTGAGGCTGACCTAAATACTTTCTTTGTGCCGAAGCAGTGTCATTGATCACTTTATCTAGAGTCAGGGACAAATTCCGTACCACCTTCTCTAATTGGATCATGTATATTGTAGGGATTACAGCCTTCGGGGTGGTGTAAGTGAGTAAAATATCTCTCCAGGAAGCTCCCAAGAGAAAGCAAGTTGACGACATTTTAAAGAGGTCTCTATAATTGTGCTAGAGTTAATTGATTTTTTGGTGGCATTTTCTTAAACACTTGAAAGTCCCTCGTGTACACCTCTAATGTGTAAGGCACTGTGAAAGGCAATATAATGCCTGAACTTCCACTCAAGATGTACAACCAAGAGTGTACGTGGTAGCTCTCTAACATGTTTAAAACCATTGAGGGTCCCTAAGTGGGACCTACATGAACTTGTACCTCTAACATAACCTCTTGACTGGTAGATATGTCTAAGAATTTCCAAATTCATTTCAAATAGTGTTTGTTTTTGGAGGGATTACCAAGAAAAATCAGTTCAAGCTGTCTTCTTTGTCTATGCCAGCCAACCCACGGAATGACTGAGTGATGGGTAGGAGAATAGCAATGGGGAAGATCCAGAGGTGGTGGCAGGTATTCTGTGAGAGATGTGCTGGAACTGGGGGCATACCCTACTATATCTGATAGAATTCTCCAGAAAATTGAGGGAAATGGCAATAAAAGCACAATCAAAGCCTTTGGAGAAGTGATGCTGGCACAACAGTTACTTAAATTTAAAGCAATTGCAACATTTTGGGGAAACCTTCATCAAAGCATTTTCTTCATGAGGTACACTCCAGAGGTGACTTTTAAATAAAAAAGATAATTAATGCCCCCTGTATTCCTTATACCTCAAAGTACCTAAGATATTCCTTCCACAAGTGCTGGGATTTGTACTCATATCCACCAGAACAAAACCGGTACATTCCATCCCAATAGCTGTAACTTCACCTACTTTTCAGTCAGCTCTTACATGTATCCAGACTTTTAGTTTCAAATGGCTATGTGCAAAAGGGAAAATGTATTTTTAGAAATTTACATAGAATCATAAGTTCCTACTTTGGCCTGGGAGGATTACTATAGGAGGACTGGGCAAGCAATGACTCAAGCAAGTGGTCATTATACTGATCAACTAAGACCACACCAAACCAACGAGAAAATCCAGGTGCTGAAGTAGAGTTATGATGGAATTTCCTGGGTCCCCTCTGGGAAGTCTGCCACCTGGAGAATGTAATAATGGGTGACACAGGGAGAGAAAGAGAGCTATAAGAGAAAGAAAGAAGCATCACGTATAGCAGTGATCAGGGTTGAATCCTCCCTTAATTTTTTTAAAATCACCCCCAATTTCACACTGATCATGACTTAAGAAGTGCACGAGAGTAGATAATCCCTTACTCAGAACAGCTACATGCAGTGTGTTTCTTTTCCTGATGGCTTCCATAGTGATAGCTGAGATGGCGTCAGTGAGGGTTAGTTTACAGTGGAAGCATGAAGTCAATAAAATGCTCATTCATAAGTCAGGGACTGATTTCACTGGAAATTACTGTGGTGTTTGATCTACTTGTGTAATGGGTCAGAGCCCCTCAGAGGAGGAATTTGAAAGATCCCGTAACATTTTCAAGTCTTCTGGAAATAGGCCATTGGCAGAGGAGTTCGTTGAGGAACGGGTCAGGGGGACAACCTGTGCTAGCATATAAAAGTTAAATCTACACAAAACAGTATTTCCTGGATGAATAAATAATGTTTCATCTAGTTGTGAATAAGACAGTAAAGTGTGGTAACCCTTCCTTCAAACCAAACATAACAATATATATCATGTAATGTTATAATTTCATAAATGGTTATTAATTTTGAAAAAGCCACTCAATACGTATGTAGAGATTCAAGAACAAATACTGTTACCCCTTGGATTATTTATGGATTAATCTCTGACTTCCAGGTAGGACAAAGACTCAATACTCTATGTAGTTAGATAAGATAAACTCTAATATTAAGAACTATTACCATATTTAAGACAGAAAATCATTGACATGTCATTAGTATGTTTGCAGTAGTGAGTATTCAATTAAAAGTTTAGTCTGCTTGGTTCCATTCATATGCAAAAATAAAACTGTCTAAGGTATGAAAAACATGGTACCGTCTATATGACTGGATTCACGGACAATTGTTCAGCCACCTTCTGCGACTTGCTTTCTGTTGTGTTTTTACTATGTGAACCCAGTTTCACACACAACATGCTGCTGGAAGTGGAGTGTGTGGTTAAGACAAATATGTTTTCACCTTTTTGGTTTTCAGTCAGTCAGAAATAATAAGCACTGAATTATTAGAGTGGCAACCCTCTCATTGAGATGTGATGTTTTAATACACACTTTAGTGGTTTCCTGAAACTGGAAACAACAAAATTATATGCCTTATCTCCAACATAAAACTTTATAGAGTTAAAAATGTAGATAAATTAATCCACAAGGGCAGCTTTAATCAAAGAAAAGCCGTACACGTGTCCCCAAAGGTGCGTTGATGAAACAGAAAAGAAAGGGAAAGGGAAATGAGATGAGGAAGGAGCTACTGAAGTAGAAGAGAGCCTGTGTGAGTCTGAGGGAAGCAGAGCGAGGTTGTCTGGGGAATGTGTTAGGCATGGTGAACAAAGAAGGAAATATATATATATATATAGATATATATATATATATCTGAGTACAACGCAGGACCCTGAGAGAGCGGCAACATGAAACAGAGGTACCAGAGGGACCTCCAAGGGGACTGGTCAAGAAGTAGCATTTCATCGCCAGTCAAGTTAAATAAAAAGAAAAGGTAAACGTTAAGGTAACTGGTATGCCAGAGAGTTGTTTTCCTTTGAAACAAATCTGATCCTTTAGATCCTTTAATTAAAACAACTACAATACTAACAGCCACAGCATTTCTGATAATTCCTTATTGCAGTTATGTAACTACTCTCTTTGGTGTATAGCACCAGGACTGTGTTGCAATATATCTTTATACATACTGATTTTTGTTATTGTTGTTGTTTGTCTGTGTTTCTTATAAAGAACATCTCCACTTGTACTGCAGCTATGGAAATCAGTTTCACAGAAACGTCTTTGAACTACTTCAAACAGTATACATTCTTTCCTAGTCCCCTTAGTCATGGCTTGAGCAGTTGGTAGAACACTAACCGTAATGTACTACAATGCATTTGCATTTCTTCATCCCTCAAAGGAAGCTCCTCCAGGGCAGAGACTGCAAATAGTTCATCTTTCATTCTTCACTGCTGTAATGTAATTCCTAGTGCATCCCATGTATTAATTAAATGAAAATTAACAAATGAAGTTTTCCTTCCTGAATTTCAGATGTTGGGGAATATGGTTATTTTATAAGGTATAGCAAAAGTACTCTTAAGAAACAATATTTGGAACAGTAGAATG
The DNA here is from genome assembly GCA_004024845.1 of Tonatia bakeri. Lineage (NCBI taxonomy): Eukaryota > Metazoa > Chordata > Mammalia > Chiroptera > Phyllostomidae > Tonatia > Tonatia bakeri. The sequence goes on from PVIA01005210.1 coordinate 65,713, forward strand.
GTAGCATTATCGGGTATTCTGAAATTGCCCTGGGACACAGCCAGAGGTTGAGGAAGAGATCACTCTACACCTTAGTCCAGTCTAGTTACTAGCCATGCTGTCAATGCAGTAGGATCTTGGTTTACACGTGTGTGTAATTGTTCATCAGAACCCGTGGCTGAGTGTGGAGTTCCCCCTGCTGGACTTACTCTTTCATCACTGCTTTCCTAGATATTAAGAAACTTCAGCTACCTGATCGATTTTGCAGCTACACAGGGCTCTCTGGTTGGTGAATCAATATTCTTAATTTGTTGATTCCTAAGAATTATTCAATATATTGCTACACATCATGCCACATGCTTAGAAACATAAAAAAGTGTATAGATGTATATCTGTTGAAAATATAAAATATTTAATAACCTTAAGTGAAAATGACTTTTGTACTTTTAAACTAGATTTCTTGTTTTCACACAGAAATTTGCACAGTAGACCTCATGAGGTCTATTGACAAATGCGTTTTATTCTCCTCTTTTTGAGCATATGGTTGTAGAGGTAAACTTTCTTGGTTCTATGAAGTTATGCATGGCTTTTTGAATTGCTTTAGTCCATGAAATGGAGGGTGCTGGTCATTTTGGGTGGAAGCCGTTAGATTTCAGTGTGTGATTTGCCATGTTCTCTCTCTTCACTCTCAAGTGCCAAGCGATGCTCATTACGGAGGCCAGGCCAGCCTGGCTCACAGGACGAGAATGCTGTTTTCCTCAGTCCCCTCCGTATGCATTGACCTGAAGTGGATAAAAATGATGAGCAAAAAATAAGCCTATATTGTACAAAGTCCTGAGATTCTTTTGGTTTGTTATCCCTGCAATTCAACCTAGGTTATCTCAACCTGCAGAGTACCAAATATTAAAATGAAAATAGTAATTTTATCTGCATTAAATTCCATTTCTTTATTGCAACAACATAATGTTGTGAAGAGTAAATGAGGTTACTAGTCCCAAGAAATTTGAGTGCTATTAGTTTTCATTCCCTCTGCCTTCGTCAAATCACCAGTAAACATTGTGTCTACCAAGGGAAAAATAATTGGATCTGCACAGAATCAAGAATATTAGCTTATAATACCTTTGAGGGAGAATTAAATACATTTAGAAACATATTTTGCTTATATGTATTATTCATATTACCACCTCAAGTGTCCTCAGGAATTTAGATAGAAGCTGTGTGTGTGTAAAGTGACATGGTTTGCACTGTCCCTGTGTTCTATGCATTGTTCCCTAAACCAGCTGTAGGTGTTCCTACCATGATTTTTTAAAAGGTTTGCTTTACTTGGTTTTGCTGATGATGTCAGCAAATAAACAATACAATGAAATAAAATAATGATTATAATAATGTGACAAGGTTTGAGCAACTATAGGAACCTAAGGAAACTATCCAAAGTAGTGCAATGATCAGAGGAGAGGTGTAAGAATGATAAAGAGGAGGGTCACCTTGGAAATAGAAAGTATTCTACCACTCATGAATTGAAAGAAAGAAAGCAATGATGTGGTAGTCGATGACTTTTCTACTTATCCATACATAACTAAGAGAGGTTAAAGTTTATGGCTGTGCTCTGCTCCCAAAAAGCACAACTACTATCTGGTAATGCCAAACCGAAGGGTACCCATGTGTTCCCTAGAGGCACAGGTCCAAACAAAGAGAGCCATGGCAAGCCAACACTTTACGAAAGGGAAAAGTAACACTCCCTAAATTCATGTCTATCCCCAAAACAACCTTTCATTTATGATATGGTTATTTAAAACTTCTTCATCTTTTAAAGCTAGTTTCAATAATCTCACAGAAAAGTGGTATGCTACAGAGGAAAAAGAAATACATTATGCTTTTTGGCCTTTCTATTTTTAAAAAGTTCCCTGTGGCATAAAACATATTATGATGGTTAATGGTCATTTTGCCCACAACACATTCCATTACATTCCAGCAAAGGAAGCTGAGTTTGTTAGTTCTATGATTCACCAGCATAACACACACACACACACACACACACACATACCTGTTTGGAAAGAATATATAAAGGGTTCTTAACTCACCCTCACTCTGAAATATATATATAGCTAAATTATGTTTTACCCACACATTTACATTGAAACAGAGAGGTTTTCTTGAGGAACATTAATACAACCCTTTTTAACATTATAATTATCCAATGAATGGAGTTGGTCTTGCCCAAAGACAGAATTTGACGCCAAATAAAAAGAACTTGTAATTATTTGAACCCTGGAGGGGGCAGGAATCCTGGCCTCTGTACTGTTAGGCCATCGGCACATGGCTCATTGATTCTGGCTCTGAAAAGCAGCTGGTTCTCAGAGTTATTCCACATCTGGCATCTGAAAAAAGCCTCATTCTTTAAGGAATTTGGCTGTAAGAGGTGTATCCAGAAATGCAATGCTTGGTGTCTAGGTCATTAGCTCATAAAAATTTTAAAATCTTTTCTCTACTCTCTGAGGATCTATGAGGATCAGATGTTAGCAAAAATCTGCTACTTTCACATTATTGCAAAACATTAGGAAGATGAACAAACCCCAGACCTTAAAATGTATTCAACCTAGAATCTAATCTGATTATAATTTTTAAAGGTCAGGATTTCCAAGCCCTTAGATAAGGATCGTGCTAAGAAATGAAACCTACAACCACACAGACAGATTTTTTTTTCAGTTCTGCAAAGTACTTTTGTCTTTGAGTGATTTAGTTTATCTGGACTTCAGTGTTCCTATTATAAAGAAAATATATACCACTTCTACCTCCAAATGAGCTTCTTCATTTTTATATGGATTTATTTAATAAACAATTGATATATTTTCATATTAGAATGATTAATTATATATGGGATAATTGTATAATTTTTCCAACATTGTTAATAACAAGCAGTTCATGTGTTTAAATGTAGTGACTTCATGAAGTGGGTCTATCAATGTAAACTTTTACACCTGGCTTGAGTAATAAGTAACCTTTTGTCAATGCCATTGTTGTATTAAATTTAAACAGGGAACTCCTGAACATTATATAAATACAAAAGAGCATTACTAATTCATACAAACTCCTTGTACAAAAAGGATGAGATAACCTTCAAATTATCTCCTAAGTTAATGATGTGTTTTTCATGTGCACGTCAGTCTCACGGAAGTCCAGTTAAATCTGTTTCCCATACACCTGATCTGTAACATGTGCTGCGCTTTGTGCAGACACAGCACGAAGGAAGGTTGGCCATTTAGTTAACAGAGACCATGTAGCTGGCCATGACACAGAAGTGTTTTCCATTTGTTGTCAACACACACTGGAACACATCAGGTGTGAAATCCACAATTTAAAGCTCAAGAGTAATTTCAGATAAACATCTATCATGCACAGTTAATTGTCAGTTTAATATTACATTTCCATAAAGATGAATTATTAATATGAGGTAAAAAAAAGTTGTGGTCACCATCAAAATAGCTGCATAGTAGTCAAAAACATATTAGTGTTGAGCTCTCAATATTTCCATGATGACAATAATACAATTATTAAATAAATTAATTAGTAATAATATTAAACATATACAATACTATTTTGCAGGTTATATATGTAAGATATCTATACTTTAGGCAGTGATTTAGGATTTTTTTAAACAAACCTTTTTTGTTGTATGTAGGTTTTTCATTTACAGAAATATTGTGAAGATAGGGAGTTCTCATATCTCATACTCAATTTCCTCATTGTTAATCTCTTACATTGGCAATTGGTATGATAATTGTCATAATGAATGAATAAATATTGCTAATTACTATCAACTAAAATCCACAATCCATTTACATTTCCTTAATATTTATCTGACACCTTTTGTGTGATCCTATCCAGGACACCACATTACATTTATATATCATGTCTTTTTAGCGTCCTCTAGGTTGTGACAGCTTCATAGGATTTCCTTGTTTTTCATGACTTTGGCAATTTTAAGGAATACTGGTCAACTATTTATAAAATATCTCTAGATTGGAATTCTTCTGCAGTTTTTCTCATCATCAGATTATGCCACTGGGTCTTAAGGAGGAAGATCATAGAGACAAAATGCCATTATCATCACATCAAATCAAGTATACACATATCGACACGGCTACTGCTGTTAACTTCGAACACCTGTCTGAGGAAGGGCGTGTCACCTATCTCTATTATAAAGTTATTCCCTGCCCCTTTCAGAATGAGGCTTTCAGAGGGAGGTGTATAATCTACACTTAAAGAGGGAAGAATTACACTCCATATCCTGGAGGACAGAGTAACTATTCCAAATTCTGCATAACAAATATCTATTTCCCTCTATTTCTTTCTTTATTTCACCATTTATTTATATTAGTATGGGCTCATGGGTTTTATTTAATATTTGGAATTATGATCTAATATGAATTTGCTTAATTTGTTGTTTAAATTATCCCAGCTTTGGGCATTTATTCAGTTGGCTACTTTATTTCTTTAACATACCTCAACCATTGTATCACCATGTGTTGGCTATTGTAGGTCTTTTACTAGTCCATGTAAACTTTAGAATTGTGTCCACAGAACAGCTTTCTGTGATTTTGGCTGGCACTATGTTTACTCTGTAAAGTTGAGAAGGATAACATTTTACAATATGTACTGTTTCTTGCAATTCATTAATATGGCTATTTCTCCATTTATGCAGAACTTTGATTTCTTTCAGCAGTAGTTGGTAGTCTTCTGCATGTACTTCTTTTATGTATTTTACTAGATTTGTACTTAATTATTTCATACTTTGGAACTACTGCAAATGGATTTTTAATTTCAAGTTCTAATTGTTCATTGCTTGTATACAGAAAAAAATGACTTTTGTACTTTAATTTTATATACTGTCACCTTTCTGTACTAGCTTACTAGTTTCTATTCTTGTTAATTATTGATATTTTCTACATAGATAATCATAGTAGCTGCAAATAGAGGCAGTTTTATTTTTTCTTTTCAATTTGTACAAAGAAAATAGTTTGTTTTCTTATTTCACTGAACATGACTTCCAACAAAATGATAAATGGGAGTTATAAAAAAGAATATTCTTACCCTTTTCTGACCTTAGGAGGAATCAGTCAGTTTCTCATCATTAAGTACATTAACTGTAGGTTATTGTAGATGTTCTTTATCAAGTTTTGAATTGAGGAAGTCAGCCTCTATTTCTGGTTTGCTAATAGTTGACATCTTTCAAATATGAATATGAAATGTATTAGATTTTGTCAAATATTTTTTCCACATCAATTTATGTGATTGCATGACTATATTCTTAGCCTGTTGATGTGGTGAATTATACTGACTGATTTTTTGAATATAGAAGCAGCATTTCACATCTAAACTAAATCCCACTTGGTTTGGGGGTATAATTTTATTTATACATCAATAGATTTAACTTGATACTATTTTGTTCAGGTGTTTTGCATTGATGTTTATGAGATATATTATCCTATAGTTTGCCTCTCTTCTAATGTTTTATATGATTCCAATATCAAAGTAATGCCAGCTTCACAGAATGTGTTAGGAAATAGTACTTCAGCTTTTGTTTTCAAGGAAGAGATTTAGGAGAATTTGCAACATTTCTTCCTTAAATATGTGGTAGAATTCACCAGTAAAACCATCTTCAGCTTTGCGCAGTGGCAGTATCGTAGCCAATGAGGTTTATCCGAGGCGCGATTATTGCTAATTAAAACCATCTTCAGCATGGTTCTTTCTCCTTGGAAGGTTATTAATTATAGTCTTAATTTCTTTATAGACATATTTGGATTACATATTTCTCCTTGTGTACATTGTAGTTGTTTATGTCTTTCAAAGAATTAGTGCATCCATCCAATGTACCAATTTGTGGGCATAGAATTGTTCATAGTATTCTTTATAATCTTTTTAACATCTACAGAATCGACAGCAATGACTCCACCTTTATTCTGGGGTTGGCAATTTACATCTTTCTGTTTTCTTGGTTAGCCTCATTAGAGGTTTATCAATTTTATTGATCTTATAAAGCCAGGTTTTGGTTTTGTTAATTCTCTCCATTGCATTAGTGGGCTTTTTTTTTTTTTTATTAATTTCTGCTCTTATTTTTATTATTTCTGTTGTTCTGCTTGTTTTTGGCTTTAAGTTCTTTTTTATAGTTCCCTAAAGTGAAAGTCCAGGTTATTGCTTTTAGATCTATCTTCTTTCCTGTCATATGCATTTGTTTTTATAAATTTCCCCCTAAGCACTGCTTTTGCTACGTTACACCAATGTTAAAGGTATTTGTATGGTGATAACAAGTTAGTCTGAATTAGCCAGACTTACGGTAACAAGTTTCACGCACTAAATAGAAGACAGAATCTCCAAGTAAGTATAAAGCTGTACACATTTTCTTCCATCAGATATCCTTCACAGAAAATCATTTTCATTTATCATGACTTCTATAGTTGAACTGTTACGTTTACTGCTTGCTACAATACACCAGAGGAAAGTAGTGGATGTCTCAGTGAGAGGGCATTAGTAAAACTGTATTATAGGGTTTGTATGTTTGCCAGGTGGTCTGGGGGAGGCTTCAGGAAGTGGAGTTCTGCTTTTGATTGCATGATCTCGGGTAATTGTATGACTGAACATCTTAGTTTATCTACAAGGTCTGAAGACTAAATAAAGTTTAAAGCTTGATTTGAAAAAGAGGCAACAGGTAGTCATATCATCTGAGATTTTTGTGATTTGCACAGTGGCCTTATTTCTGTTTTTGTTTCTTGTATTTCTTTCTCTCAACTTATTTTGGTTACTTCACCCTTTCGTCTAATCAACAGAATGCTGCGTTCCAGCTGTGAATGCCAGCCCAGTTGCTAATGTCAAGTCAGGTGCTGGATGTCAGGGACTGTGTTTATCTCTATGAAACCTTCCACTTCCCTTCTTTTTTCCCTTGCTCCCCACTTTTAGATCAATGGAAGATGAAGTTAGGCACAGGAAAACATTAGTACTTGATATTCTGATTTTAACCACTATCAACATTTTGCTGATCAGGGATTGGTTCTGAGAATGTTGTGTGGATCTGGACTTGGGTTCACCTTCCTAACTCCCTTTCCCCTGATGAGTCGTCGAACCCTCCGATGCGGCAACGACTGCACTGTAGCATTTAAGACTCTGGACATAATACATCGGCCAACTGTAGCATGCACAGTTACCAAAAACAAGAAACTGGCTGTTAGATTTTATAAAAATAGTGAAGCCTGGCCCTGGATAATAAAGCTGAGGCTATGAAAATAAGACCTAGAATTCAACAGAATCTGTTTTAGAAAGTAAAGTTTGCTTGCTTGTTTATTAGCCTACTCGTGGACTGTTCTGACTGTTCTGTGTTATGTAGGTAAAAGAAGTGTTTACTATAGCAGAAAGCACCCCTTGTCTGGCTAAAAGAGCTTATCCTTGCTTCACTACATTTTAACAATAATATGAAATAAGTGTTTATGTAGAAGAAAATAGCCATTTTACATTTCTTAGGTCCAGTTTTCAGTTCTGTCTGAAGAAAAACAACCACTGATTACTTTGGTTAAATGTAGTACTTTAAATGGTTAATTATACTAAGCATAATAATTTCAGAAAAGTGAATTTTAAAATGAATTTCAAAATAATAAATTGACATGTTCCTGTTTATTAAAACTGCCATTATAGTTTATTCAGATAGAAATTTTAATATAAAATGTGCAGCCTTATTTAATATACTAAGGCAATTATATGTTAAGGCTATATTTAAAAGTTTTACATTATTAAAATTTATGTGTATGTGTCTGACTGAGTCTGCCTAAACATACATATAAAGTTATAACAATAAATTCTTCATGGCTTATTGTTATAGGAATAATGTAGTAAAGAAAAGAGATTAGAATCTGGTATTTTTTTGTATAAAATTACTAAATTATTTTATTTCCACAGTAGTAGACCTTTCTTTTGTCACCAAATAATGTTAACTCTGAATGTTTTTAATATACTTTAAAAACATTTAAAATTATCTCTTGCATTAAAGAAGGTTCCTAAGTTTCTAATAATGATTGTTTTACCTGCTGTTTATTATCATTATTTGTAATTATTTTTGTGTTTAGATTTTCCTAAAAAGCATTTTTTCTCTAATACCTATACTTGATTTTGTCTTTCCTGCATTCTGAATAATAAAAGTGTAGAGATATTTTATGCCAGATTTATTTTTGGGTTTCTCAAAACATTAATTAAGACAAAGATTTACTTCATCATCATATTAAAAGAAAGGACACTAGGAATAATTACTTAAAAATTATTCAGATTTAAATTAAATGCAAAATGGTTATTAAAATACTTGCATACCAAACTTGTCATAAAGAACACCTAAAACACAATGAAATTATTTTTCTAGATTAATGATTAGTACATTGTAATATGCTAATATAAATTTCAACAATTTGCATACTTTTTATTCAAACTCATGCTCATGTATGAGTACAAAGAATATTACAATAAAAGATTATCTTGCCAGCATTCTAAATTAGGACACATCATAGAAGCAAAGGCCAAACAAGGACATGACACTTAGGTCTTAAAAAAAAAGCAACAACTTAGATTTGATTTAAATAAAATGATCCTGATACATCTTTTCAGTTAAATAAAATGATCCAAGTAAATAATCATTGTGTCATCCCAATGAAAGGCTGATAAACTCAGAGTATCTCTGTTAAATTGAGAGATAGAGTTTCAAAAAAATATATATATATATGGCTATTTGCATATGATGGACTAAAATAGACACCAAAGTGTTTTAAAAGGTCCTTTTATTAAAAGTGCCTTTGCTTTGGGTTAAAAGAGAAATTGACTCAATATGATGTGACATGACCCTAGAGGCCTCAAATATCTTTGGAAGTAAGCAGAAAGAAGCAACATCACAGCTGCCAAGGAAGGTATATTCCCAAATTCCTATTTCAAATGGTCAGAAAGGAAAATGGAAAGGGTTACACGTGAAGCCCAAAACCATGAAGGACAGCATACCTAACCTCAGGGAGAAGAAATAAGGCCCAATCAAAAACTCTACTCTACCCAAAGAATAGAATGACTTTGCAAAATTTGTCCTCCTGGCTGGATTTCAAAATTTTCATGAACCAGACACTGTGTTTGTGGTCCCCATAAAGCATCATTCTTAATATTATAATTTTTAGAGTCATCCTGTCTCTCTTTTTCGTTGCAGAGTGTCATGTCGTGTGTGCGCATACAAAGCAGATGATCTGATTCAAGAGAGGCTATAGTTTCAGAAATGAGTTAGATCTAGCCTTGATTTTATACAAGCCTTGATTTTAATCTTGCTATTGTGATTGGATAAGGACTTGTAAGGATATTTTGAAAAGGGATAACTATATTTTGTATGTAGGAAGAAGGGGCAGAGAAACCTCAGTTCCTTAGACGCTCATAATCCTTGGGAATGAACAACTACCTCCAAGATGAGGTTTCAACCTGTCCCCACCACCTTGAAAAGTAAAGTTGCACTTAAGTGAATCAACTATCTCACTATTATTCAGGTTTGTCTTTCCATCTAGAGCCCAGTCCTGTGCTCTGAAAGAATTAACTGAGCAAAATCACAATTTCCTTTTTTTCCGTTTCTACACCTAATCTGCACCCTGGGTTTGTGGATAGAGAGACAAACCAAGGCCAGCTGAGCTCCGCAGATCTGTATTTGTGGACGAACTTCATGTAATATGACAAGGAAATAACTATTTGTTGCTCCAATACCTTGAGATTTGGAAATTTGCTGTATATGCACCATAAAACTATTGAAGCTGAAAACATACCTTTTCCAACTCTTCCCTCACTCCTGAAAATTTGGATGCATGGTGAAGTTGTATTCAAGGAAACCCCTAGGACTGGATAGTAATTAAAAGAAAATATATATATTTACAATAAGGAAAAAGAGACTTGAGTATAGAATTGGGCTCAATTCCAAATACAACAAAGAAAATGGAGATTTGTAGGCAAAGAGAAAGGTTGGTGGACTTGCCAAAGGAAGGTTAGCAAAGAGAATGGGGTAATTGTTTTTTACACCTACCTAACAGGATTCTTGCTGAAGGCAGGCCGGGGTAATCAGATATTACCTGTGGTGTGGTGAGGGGTGAAGTGTATTGAAGATGGGGGTGGTCAATATTGAAGACAGTGAGCTATTGAAGGTGAGGAATTCTGGCTAAACCCACGTAACAGCGTTCTTGCTAAAACTGGGCAATGCAAAAACTGACAAGGAAATCCGAAAGTCAATCCTGGTAGGGAAGGAAATTTAGAGGAGACTGACTAAAGTTTGGTCAAGGAGAGACTTTATCAATTTCAAAGCTATTTCCCTAAATAGAGAGTCCTTTCCCTCTAGTATTGATCTAGATTAATTCAGTGCTTGAAGCAGATTGCATCAAGTTATGTCAAAATATTAATTAGACTGAGAAAACAAACATTTGACTGAGTTTAAGGTTATACTATAACAAAGCTTTAGATAAAAATGTTTATAAAATGTAAATATTTTTCATTTTATTATGAATAAAATAGTGTTTTTAATTCTTAAATATTTTAATATTCTTGCTTAAAACCTTAAAACAAAGCCTCTGTGTAGGAAGTAAAAAAAAAACTGATAAGAGAAAGAGATAAGGGACTTCTCTGATATTTTCTGCTTGACAGCCCCTTCCAGTCTAATGCATCTATTTCATTTTTCTTGCAGAAAGATCTGCTGTCTCCTGAGACAATATTTCCCAGGAAGGATCAGTCAGGGAGAGGACAGCTTGAAGTCCCGGGGTCTTTCAGTGTGACTGGTTGGATGATGGAAAGTCTTAACTTAAGCTAAAATAAACATGATTGAGAAAAGATTGTTCTGTGAAAATAATAAGAGTAAAAAGAAAAGAAATCAATTAACTGCCCATTTATCTGTAATGAGAAGCATTAGGAATAAAAAATTAAAATTAAAAAATAATTGTATGAGTTTAAAGTCACAAATTATGAGTTCAAATTACTATCACTTATTGCCATTGTGCTAACAACTTCTGTACGTAACAAGTCTATATCTGTATAAGTGGAAGTATTAATTATTTCTTATGTTTTTTCTTGGAATTATATGAAACTATCCATTTTAAAATGTCTTGCAAAGGTGCCAAATAAGTATTTACGTTCATATTTTATTATTCAATTGTGACAACATTTTCTAATGTGTTACCTCAGTCCAACATTAATTAATTTTTAATTGTACATTATTACCTGAAGTCATGTAGTTTTGTATCATCTGGAAGAACATGTAATGGAGATGATGTTCCTTGGAGTGAAAAGATTTCTAGGCACAGTGTTGGAATTTTCCTTGTGTATTTTTTAGCAGTTCACTCAAAGTATCCAAAGTTTAGCATCCTTAAATCATACTGAAGTGCCATTAAACAATCTCATAAAATAATAAACATTAATATGGTAGAACAAGGTAAGAAAATAACAAAAAAATACCAAACATTAAAATCCAGAGAAAAAGTTGACTTAATTACTCAAATATAACAATTTAGGAAAGATGTTACAGAATATACAGGGGGGGAGGTAAGTGATATACTATTACCAAAAGGATCCCCCCTTTTACTCCAGGGGTTTCTCCCCTGTACTAGGTTCCTTTTCCCACTGCCAGAGGAAAGATGTCTCTCAAGACCAGAGATTAGTGATAAGGAAAGGAATTATTTATGTAAAAGTTATACAGATTTGAGTAATGACTTAATGTCTTCATTAAAATACTAAAGTTCTTTAGAATACACACAAGTGCACAGTCCTTCCTTCTCTCCTTTGCCCGGCCTGTGTATCATATCTCAGGAAAAGAAGTGGAAGTCCATAATTCAGGCTCCTGGCACCATCAGCTGTGTTGCTGCCACGATCTCCAGTTAATCCAAAGCCATGTGGCACCTGCTCATGGCCCACCAGCAAGTCCTTTCACCCCTTTCTTTCCAGGCAAAGTCTCTCCTGCTTCCTAAGCCATGTAGCAAAAGGGAGCACCCCAGAGCCATGTGGTCCTAACTCTCACCCAAGCTGCGTGGTTCCAACCTCTGCCACAGCCACGTGGTTCCAACTCCTCCAAAGCCTGGTGGTCCTGCCTTGCATAGCTGCAGTGCCTGAGCTTAAATCCCAGCATCAATCTTCCTCTGCAGCCCCATTTCCAACTCCTCCTACAATCAATTACACCTGCCAGCATTCCTGTATTCTTCCAGCTTTCCTGGGCTGCCATAATAAGTCTGGGCAGGTGTGGACCCATGGCATGGAACCAATCATCTCCAAGCTCTTACACAAGCACTGTAACCAGGGGGAGTTGTGTCCCAATTACACCTTGGGTGGAAGTCACTTCCATCACCCTGGCTCAAAGAATGGCCACAGCTATTTAATATATCTATGAAACCAGTTAGAGGTTATAGATATGTTAAATGACCAGGCCACAGGTTAGCTGCAAAGCTGTTGCTGTACAAAACAGCTCTCAATGGCCCTGCTCCATGTGTCCCATCCCCTAGCTCAGACTGGTGGTGGTGAGGACATCATAGATATATTTTTCTCTAATATTTCCTGAACACCCTGAGTTCTGGATCCCATTACAAATCCCTACTTGGGGCCTCCTTGGCTGCACCCTGTTACAAATATGAGGGGGGGGAAGTAACATTAAAAAAATATAAATAGTGCAATTAATCTTAATATAACATGTTCAAAATTCAGATTAAAAAAAGAAAAGCTAAGACCGGTGTGCTTCAGTTGGTTAGGCATCATCCAGCAATGCAAAAGGTCAGCAGTTTGATTCCTGGTCACAACACATGCCTCACTTGCAGGCCAGGTTCCCTGTGGGGGAGCATGCGAGAGATTACTAGTCAAAGTTTCTCTTACATTGATGTTTCTCTTCATCTCTTTCTCCCTCCCTTCCATCTCTCTCTAAAAATAAATTAATAAATAAAAATAAAATAAAAAATACCAGTGGGTCCCAGTCCAGATGATGAATAGACAACGTCATATTTGAAATCTTTCACAACCACACCAAAATTGCCACTAAACCACAAAACATCCCCCTGCTCCTTAAGAAGAGCCAGAAAACTAGCTAAACAGAAGTCTAAACAATAAAGGATATTGAGTAGAAGCCACATTGATACCGGTGGAGATAAGGTTGGACATAAAGAAGGAGCAGGCCTTATACTCAGAGTGGGCACTTTACAAAAGGTGGGGGAAGGATATCCAGGCTCTTTCCCCAGGAGGAGGAGTCCCAGTCACACAAGCTCCTAAACCCAGGGTCCCATAGCCAAAAAGAGAAATCTCCATACCTTCTGGCTGTGAAAACCAGCAGGGATTGTGGCTGGCTGAAAGAGAGAGCTGCATGCTGGAGTCCTAAGTTCTCCTTAAAGGGCCTGTGCATGCATTTACTAATTGAGAGACTCCCTTGATCTGAGCTTTAGTGTTGGAACAGGAGTTTGAAATGCACGAGGGGCATACAGGGAGGAACTGCATTGTCTGACTTCTGAGCAAGGGTGGGAGGAACAGCTTTCTCTCAGATAAAGTCAGGGCAGAAGCCATTTTTTATATTATTTTTGTTAGCCCTTTCCCCAATCAACTTAGCTACCCATCAATAGTTTCTTGAAATGTAAATGGCTTAAAAGATCCAAAGAAAAGAATACTTCCTACAGATACACAAATGGATAAAGAAGAGAGGATACAGTGGACTATCACTCAGCCATACAATAGAATGTACCTTGCTATTTGTGACAGCATGGATGGATGGACGTAGGGGGTATGATGCTAAGTGACATAAGTCAGACAGAGAAAGGGAAGTGCCATATAATTCACTTATACGTACAATCTAAAACACAAAATAAATGAATAAACAAAACAGAAACAAACTCTTAGATACAGAGAACTATTTGATAATTGCCAGATAGGAGTGGTGACAGGGAGATCAGTTAAAAAGATAAAGGCATTACAAGTAATTAAGGAAGTTTCAGGTATGAAATTAGGGAAATGTAGAGTGCATCAACTGGAACAGAGTCAGTATTGTAATGACTATGTATAGTATCAGATGACTACAAGACTTATGGGGACGATTGCTTTGTGAGGTATACAAATGCCTAATAACTATGTTGAATAACTGGAACTAATATAATATTGTATGGCAATGTGAAAAATAAAAAAATATTTTAAAAAATTGCAAAGAAGGAAAAAGGAAGAACAACCCACAAACTAAGAGTTATAGCCACCAAATGCAACGTGGTGGGGTTTGGGTGGAGTGGAGAGGTCTTATTTACATTATAATTCAAATCAATTTAAAAATCAAGCAATCTGTGAAATTTAACCATGGTAGATAATTATGATATTAAAAAGTATTGTTGACTTGTTGAGGTGCCATAATAGTATGATGGTAAAGTGATTTGTCTGTATTTATTTATATTATATTTGGGTATAATGGTCATATAAGTTTCAGGTATGCAACATAATGATTCAATATTTGTAGATTGCAAAAATCACCACAATATGCCTAGTTCACATTGGTCATTATAGTTACCACATTTTTTTCCTTATTATGAGAAATTTTAAGATTTACTCTCTTAGCAACTCTCAACTATACAATATATAGTATTAACTATTGTAACCTTGCTGTACATTATATCTCCATGACTCATTTAATTTATAATGAGAAGTTTGTGACTTTTAACCCCCTTCCCATTCTATCTCTCCTACCACTCTGGCAACCACCAATCAGTTCTCTGTGTATATGAGCTGATTTTTGGTATTTCATTTTTAGAATCCATATATAAATGACATCATGTGGTAATTGCCTTTATCTGTCAGATTTACATCACTCAACATAATGCCCTCAAGATTCATCCATATTGTCACAAATAGAAAAAATTTATATTTTTTATGATTGAATAATATTCCACCTGCTGATATATTTATTGATTTAAAAGTGAGAAGGAGGGAAGTGGAGGAGCGAGAGAGAGAATGGGAGGGAGGGAGGCACATCGATCAGTTCCCTCTCGTGTGTGCCGTGAATGAGAATGGAACCAGCAACACAGGTGTGTGCCCTAACCTGGGATCCCACAGACTCTCTGTGTAGGGTCTGTCACTCCAACCACATGAGCTACCTGGCAAGGGCCATACCACCTATCCTTTATCCATTCACCCACCAATGAGCAGACAGGTTGTTTCCATATCTTGGCTATTGTAAATAATGCTGCATTGAACAGCGGGTGCATAAATATCTTTTTGAGATATTGTTTTCGTTTATTTCAGATAAATACCCAGGAGTGAAATAGCTAAATCATATGGTAGTTTCAGTTTTATTCTTTTGAGGAACCTCCATACTGTTTTTACCAACAGTGCACAAAAGTTCCCTTTGTTTCACATTCTTGCCAAAACTTGCTCTTCGTTTTTTTGGTAATAGGTGTGAGGTGATATCTAACATTCTAAGAGGTGAGGTGATAGCACATTGAGGTTTTGATTTGCAGCATTCATTGGATTGAGAGAACTCACACTCCAAACTACCACACCAAGGACAAAGGATTTTTTAACTGATGTTTTAATTTGTTAACACTTAGATATTATCTCCTGCCCCCAAAGCACCCTTTAAGCCTCCTGAGAAGGAAAAGAGGATATAACTAGCAGCAGGGAGAAATTTTCTTCCCCAGCGCTGTCCACGGAGAGCTTGCGCATGGCTGATGGGATCCGTCTGGGAAGTCCTGGTGGGAGAGGAAAGACAGACTGACGCGGAAGCAGTGGTTGGCGTGCGTTCCCAGTCTGTGCCTGTTCTCCCGGCTCTTGGGGATGGCGAAAGGGAAAAGAGGATTACAGTGTTTTTTAACAAACCGTCAAAATAAGTGTATGGTATCCTCTCATTAACTCCTGGATTCTAGGCTCTACAATATTACATAAGCTTTGCCTGAAGTAAGGAACAGTTCAGAGTCAGAGAATACTCCACAGAACAATGTAGAACTCCATGCACACCAAAAAGGAACAGGCTGTAGACAACAGACATGGGCACAGGGAAAATTCTGCCAAAAGAATATTGAGGCAAACCTCAAGTTTTATGTGAAGAAACTGAGGCTCAGAGGGATAAAAGAACTTGCTCAGAACCACACAGTAAATAGATGACAATCTGGCCTGTCTCTACCCAGGGCTGTGTTCTTCACCACTGTGCTAGCTTTTCCAAAACGTGATCCACACATAGAATTACTGCACACTCCTCTTTGCATTCCTGGAAGAGTCCTTGTTCACACCTATGTCTGGCACAGTTTTTAATATTGCCAACATTGACACTAAAAAGCCACTCACTTTAGACAATAGTATGGTCACTATCCATGGACCACTGTGTCGCAGCTGCCCAGGAAGCTTGTTAGAAGTGCAGAAGCCTGAGCCCCACTCCAGATCTGGATGTTTTCTGAGGTTTGGTGCAAGAATTCACTTACTGGTATTTCTAAATTGTGAGTCTAAGCCCTCTTAAGGTAATAAATCATTTATCTATGTTATTCTACCTTACCCAGAGACCCAACGAGGTCCTGAGAAGGTGTCGGTACCCCCACTATATAAAAGGGAGGATTCCCAGACAAGTAATTTCGCTGAAGTCTTAGAGACTCTGAGTAGTCTCATATTAGCCCACCTGCCAGGACAAACCGCCTCCACAGCCCTTCCCTTCCTAGTTTACCTCCTCTCATTCCCTAAAAGTGGTCATCTCCAATTAGTCCTGACTTTGCCCAAACATGCACCATGCTAATTCAAACCACTTAGTAGTGTAAGAAGGTCCTATGGTTCTCAGCCAGGGTCACCCACCTTCTACAACGGCAGCCTAGGCAATACACCTCCTGGGCACATCTCCTCTGCAACAGCCTCAGCAAACAAATGTCCCAATTTTGTTTATTAAAGGTCAGCAACAGGGATGCCCCTCCTAAAGAAGATTCTCTCTCATTGATTAGCAAGTTCTTGGCCGCACTGCAGGGTGCCCCAAATATGACTTTTTTCTATGGGCCTGATTGTGGTAAGGGCAGAGGTGTCTGTTTCCTCCTCTGAGGAGAACCAAATCGTCTTTTACCATCACCTCTTCACTGTGTTGAACATGATTTTCACTTGAGTGACTTCTGCAGCTGCGTCTTACCTTTTCATGGTGGTGGCATTGTCATTATTTTCCTTTTGGAAGGGGAGAAGAGGGTGTTGCCTGGGTTGTCATTTTGCATTATGTCATTGTGTCATGGATCTGTTTTCCATGATGTATTAAAATGGGCCCATCATTCCCACTTTGTGGAGTCACTCAGGACCCTCACTTTGCCTTGGAGTACCTTGAACTTCTCTGTCAGTGTCACTTTGAAATGTGATGACCTTGTTCTTTCACTCCTATCAGCTGTAAATCCATAGGCTCCACATGAAGCCCTACCACTGAGCAGAGCAACTACCTCTCTGCTACCTGTGCAATCTGGGGTTGGCCGTTGAACCTGTTGGTTCTTTGCATCCTCTGTTCTAAAACCTGAGGGTTCTATGAGTTGACATTTGAGGTAGAAGGTCAAGAAGAGCTTGTCTTTGCTTTTACTCTCCCCAACTGGACTGTCTTCCCTATTCTCTCCATGGGTCCAAAACTCAGTTTCCCACCATGAAGGAACCTTCCCTGATTCCCCAGGCCACACAAATCACTGCCTGCCCAACTGTTGGATACTGGGGGTCAGTGCCATATACCTAGCTGTCTCAGGCAAATCTTGCTTCTTACACTAATCTAAGAATGGGGTTTCTCTTGTTTTCCTGTGGTTCCTAGGGCTGTACCAGTCCACAGGTATGCTCCACAGGGAGTAGCTACTTAACTAGGGCATGGGTGGGGATGGCCAGGTGTGAGGGCACAGGCAGGGTGCCTCCCTGCCCCCAGCCTGCTCTCCACAAAACCTGAAGAGCATCAAGTCACAGGTTCTATTGTGACCTCACTGAGTATTGGTGACCTCATGGTTTCCATGGCAGGGTAACTGGATAAATGTGGTGTTCTGGGGCACCTTCCTCTCAGTTCTCTACCAGACACTGGTTGGTTCGGTTGAGAAAGATGATGAGCAATTGGTACTTGAAATCCTATTGTAATTTGTCCACTGTCCCTTTGGAGAACAGCGGAGCAGGTAGGCCTGGGCTGGACATGTGCACAGGAGGCACTGGGGTACACACAGCCTCACCTGGCTGCCACATGATCCTCTTGGGCTTGACCATAGCCCCTGAGAGCTACTCTAGCTATTTGTAATACCAGTGGCCTGGCACTACTCAGGGACTCAGTGTTTCTGCTCACTGCTGAGGACTGCAATGTCATTCCTGGGCAAGTGTTCAGAAAGTTCTCATCTTTATCAATATAATCTTCATTTTGGGTTATAAGATACTTACAATTAGAGCCTTTACTGGTTTTTTTCTTAGCAAATGTCAAGTGCATTTCTGTTGGTAAATGATAAATAGAGAAGTGTGAGAAAGAATTGTTGAGCGTGGCTCATGAACCTCTCTTTCAAACCTAGTCCCACTCACTGTGCTGTCATGTAGACGTCCACAGGGTTCCCCTCACACACATCCAGACTGAGCTGCTGAGTTGTGGGGTAAGGGTGGGCTCAGTGCACGGGAAGAACAAAGGAGCCAAAGCGGGTGATGAGTGATTCTGAGACTGGAGGGCTGAGGAAATTGCATCCCAGAGGGCTGGGCTGACATAACCTAGGCCTGGTACCCAGAATCGGGTTCTGAACCTCCTGGCCACTCTGCCTCAGCATTTGGGTTTTTTCTGATCTAGACAAAGGTACCAGGGGACTAGAGTTCAGTGCAATTAAACAAACAGGCATGAATTGGGCCTGAGATGAGTTGCCAAGGTGGAGAAGATCTGAAACCAATTTACATTAAATTATTTTCCCCAAAACTTGGAAGGTATTTCTTAAAGCCTCAGAAGTGACAGGCTGTAAGGAAACTTGTCTCTATTATGGGAGAGCTGTGGGGAGAGTCCTGATTACAATTATTTTCGAGGTCTATTTCTCAGGGAGTGGGGAAGATATTCTGGTCTCCTGCTATTGCCCTGGGGCCCACAGAATTGCTTTTGTAACCCACTCCCCTTCTCTCAGGGGCTCATAGAAAGGATAGGTTAAGGCTGTGTGTTAGATGCCAAGCAGATTAGAAAGCTTATGCAAGAACCTGGGACAGATATGAGAAAGGAAACATCCTGGCAGGACTCTGTGCAGCACAAATGTGTGATCAGTTCCAATTTTCTTTCCAGCAGCTGTGACTCCAATCTATCCATCCACATCTGGTGGCTACCAGGTCCCCTACTGCCTGGTTGGTAGAAATCAGCCCTATGGGGATACTGCTTTTCCCACCTCAGCTAAGGCTAAATTACCAAAGCCTGTTCCCAAACAGGCACATAAAAGGCACCATCCTGAGGAGAAATTTGTCAGAATTCGGCGACGGAAGCCAGATGGATGCTCCAGCCTGAAAATTCCTCGACTGGAATGTTACGAAAACAGGTCAATACCACAGACATTCACCCCAACAGTGGCTGGAGTGGAGAAACCGGTTGGGAGACAAGGAGCCAAGAGACACCATCTGGAAGAAAGTTGTGATGAAGACCTGGGCTGTCCCAGCGCCAAAATCCCACGACTAGAGCTTTTTGACAACATACCGACACAACAGACACTCACCCCAGCTGATGCAGGAGCACAGGAGCCCATCCTGAGACGGAGAGCCAAGAGACACCATCCTGAAGACAATTGTGAGGACGATCTGGGCTGTCCCAGCAACAAAGTCCCACGACTAGAGCTTTTTGACAACATGCTGACACAACAGACACTCACCCCAGCTGATGCAGAAGCACAGGAGCCCATCCTGAGACGGAGAGCCAAGAGACACCATCCTGAAGACAATTGTGAGGACGATCTGGGCTGTCCCAGCAACAAAGTCCCACGACTAGAGCTTTTTGACAACATGCTGACACAACAGACACTCACCCCAGCTGATGCAGGAGCACAGGAGCCCATCCTGAGACGAAGAGCCAAGAGACACCATCCTGAAGACGATTGTGAGGACGATCTGGGCTGTCCCAGCAACAAAGTCCCACGACTAGAGCTTTTTGACAACATGCTGATACAACAGACACTCACCCCAGCTGATGCAGGAGCGGAGGAGCCCATCCTGCGACCGGGAGCCAAGAGACACCATCCTGAAGACAATTGTGAGGAAGACCTGGGCTATCCCAGCAACAAAGTCCCACAACCGGACCTTGAGGACAAGCTGACAACAAAGAAGATCGCCCCGACAGTCCATAGATGCAAACTCAAAAGGCCGTCATTCTGGGGAAAATTTTGATTCCGGGATGAGAGTGTGGAGAACATCTGAAGACATGCTCTGCAGCATCAGCGCACGTGCAGCGCAGCAGTGACTCAGAGAAATGACACAGCCCGCAGCACGCACGGTACAGGCTGGTAGACAGCACGTGCGCATCTGAAGGCAACGTCACCCTCTCGGGGCACGTGCATTTGAGTGACAGAACCCAAAAGCAACACAAAAACAGATGGTTTCTGACCTTGGATGACATATCCAGAGAGAAAGTCACTGTATGGCATGGTCCACCTCAGGACGGAAGGAGCTACAGTGTGACTCCACCCCTCGGACTCTCCCCTACAGGACTCGGTTGCCCCTGGGACCTGGACTTAATCTAAATAAAGCCTTGGGGCTCAGGTTCTTTATTCCCAAATTTTCTTGTGTGACGCTATTGCTGATTGTTTCTGAGTGATTATTATTGTTATTAGGATAGTATAGACTTGGGTTGAACATTCAGTGATAAAATCTGAGTGAATGACATAGTCACCTCTTTAGACTCACTGTTATTCCTTAGTGCCATTCTCACTTGCTGGGCCAGTGGTCACAGAGGCAGCGTGGTGCTTTCGGTTCCTGAGGCTCACTCAGGTCAGATACCCAGAGCGGGGACTGAAGGCTGACTTAGAGGAAAGACTATATTGTAATTCATACATTCGCACCATTGGAGCATGATGACCAGAGGCTGACATCATGGAAGCTCATCCCAGCAAAGGTGGAAGCAGGGAAGCCAGTCCCCTGGGGAAAATTATGATGAAGACCTCGCTGCCCCAGCCCCAAAATTCAACTATTGGGGTGTGGTGGGTAGAAAATGAGCCCTTAGAAGCTTGTTGGTGGAGGCACTCTGCAGAGAGGACAAACGTTTATTGGCCTAAGACAGCTAAGGGCTCATTCACTTGCCCTCCTTCCCACCATGGGTGATTATAATCTGAAGCATTCTTTCTGAGCCTCCCTCAGCCAGGAGCCTCCTTCTGCACTAAACAGCCTCAGCAAGGAGGCTCAGAACCTGAGCTTTCCAATGGGAGGCTGCTCTGAACACCCCAGGCTGAAGCTGGCATGGCAGAAATCCTGAGGGTCTTCTGCTCAGTCCTCTAGAGTCCCTTCTTGGGCAGAAGAAAGAAAAGTCTGTACTCTCTGAGCCAAGTAAGATCCAGTAACAAAGACAGGGTGCAGCGTGGCCTTAGCAGAGGCCTGCGCCGTCTTCCAGATGGGTCTGCCCTGAGCCATTGCCAGCGGCACCAACACAAACTAGGAGGATTTTGAAGCTGAGAGAAGCTTCTGTGGTAACCCAGGCAGCCTTTAGTCTGGGGTCTAAAAGCAGAATAAGGAGACTTAGGACATCCTGCTCCCTGGAAAGTGTTGTCAAGCAACAACCCCCTTTGCCCCCAGGGCTCACCTGCTTTCTTATTCCCAGCCTGTCTGTCCTCAGTGGGGCCCCTTCCTGACCAGTAAATATAACTTTCTGTTAAAGCCAGTGTTTGACGTCAAATGCAGTTGTCCAATGTGGGGACCCCAAGCCTCCCTGTTCCCTTGAAGTACCTTCCCATGTGGGGAGCCTGGTCCTGTGAGACCTTCTGGCCCTGAAAAGGACCCTTGGGTGCAGCTTCCATGTGGCTCCTGCAATGCCACCAGTGCAGACTGGGGCAGAACTTGGGCTGAAACCAAAGAGCATGTGGGGCATGTGTGTGTACATGTTTGATTGTGTGTATAGAACTGGGACTGAGAAAGTGCTGTTTTCATCTGTGAATCCACCCCTCCAACTATCGATTTACTCAACCAATATTATTGAGCACCTGTGCTTGCTGACTGAGGTGAATGCAGCCCCTCCCCTCAAAGCATTCACAAAGAAGAGGAAGAGACAGACAAGTCAACAATATAATTTCAAATAACGCTGTTACAAATGAAAGTACAACAGTAGAAGAGGGTAGAGTGATAAGGGAGGCTAGGTTACACAAGGAAGTCAGGGAAGGCCACTGAGAGGAGGAGATTTTCAGTGGGGCTGTGAGTCATGGATCTCATGAGGAGCTGGCGGAAGAGTATTCCTGGAGGACAATATGGCGAATGCAAAGACACTGATGGGGGAAGGAGGCCAGCCTGTTCCAGGACCAGCAGAAAGGGGAGGAAAGAGAAAAGAATGAAGACACGATGGGAGAAGTAGGCATGACTCAGTCTGCAGTGGTCCTTGTCAGCCGTGGTGAGGAGTGTGGGTCTTTCTAAGTGTGATAGGGGTCCTGGGTGGGCTGAGACCAGGGCAGTGGAATGACCTGATGTAGACGATAGAAAGATCCCTCTGACTGCTGTGTGTCATGGAGCTGAGATGCTGGCTGCTGCCAGGGGACTGTTTCAGTAATTAAGGGAGCAGTTGGTCCAAGGGAGTGAGGGAGAGAAATAACAGCAGACAGAAAAGAGCACAGGCTTTGGGCCTGTGTCCCAACCCACCTGCCTCAGCAGCCCCAAACCAAAGGGGGCACTGTCGGCAGTTTGTGGCCCCCAGGCTGGACCTAAATCATCTTGCTTGTGGATAGCGCACTTGAATTCTGGGACCACAGAAGCAAGGACTTTCTCTGTCGCTCCTCCTTCAACACACAGCCTCAAAACCAGGAAAGGTCCTGATCACTTAAAGAGTTTCCCTAACTTGGGTAGAGGAAGGAGGCACAGGCCCTGGGATTCCCAGAAAGTTTCCATTGTGAGTCTCAGTTAACCCACAAAGAGCAGCTAAGGCCTTTTCCTGCATCAACTGCCCCCTACTGTCCACCGCTGGAGATTAGAACCTTAGTGTCTGTCCCTGACACTCTCTGTGGCTGAGGCTGACCCCGGCAGGGTCGGATGCGTTGGCAGTTGCCAAGCATGAGGCAAACAGACTCAGACTCACCTAGACACCTAGGAAAATTAGAGATAAAATTGGGGTCTGAACAGGTGTACTTTTGAAAGCTTCCCATAGCTACCAGTTTGTAGGAAATACAAGGGACAGAGGAACATGGGAAATAAACTATTGGGTACAAATCAGCTATTTGAAAATATAACAAAAAGATGATGTAATTTTTTTTACAAATAAATTGCAAGGAAGAACTTTTCATCAAGTTGACAGAGTGCGTAAACATTGTTCTCGCCTCCCCCCTCCCCAGTACTACCACAGCCGAAATAATTTTAGGACTGTAGAAATGTATATTTTCATGATCCCAAAGAGGAAATTGCCCTAATATTGTCTAAAATATATAAAGTAAAAACTGAAAGAATTAAAATCCTTTGACAGGATATTTTTCTTGGTCAAACATAAAAGATGTCCAATACTTCAAGTGAGATAAAGAAGATCTATGTGCACAACCATTATAATACTTGAGAGGAATTATATTTTAAAACGTTACAATTATAATCACAATCTCAAATGACATAATCAAACCACTGAAGATAATTCTATCTGCTAGAACAAGAAAGCAGAGAGAGGCTGGACGGTGTGAGGCAGGAGAGATTAAAGAAGGAAAGATTCTTGGAAAAAAAACTAAAGGAGTCCATCATCACCAAACTATTATTATATAAAATATTAAAGAGTCTTAAGAATAAGAATATCAAAACTATGAACAATAAAATGGCAATAAGCAGACACCTATCAACAACTGAATCTAAAAAACAAACCAAGCAAGAAGTACAAACAGAATCATGGATACGGCAGTCATTTTGATAGTTGACAGATGGGAGTGGATTGTGGGGGAGTGTGTGAAAAGGGGAGGGGATTAAGAAGCACAAATAGGTAATTAAAGAATAGCCATGGGTCTGTTAAGTACAGTGTAGGAAATGCAGTAGCCAAAGAACTTATGCACATGACCCATGGACATGAACAAAGAGGTGGGGATTGCTTGTAGGAGTGGGTGGTGTTGAGTGAAGGGGGCAAAGGGGGAAAAATTGGAACAATTGTAATAGCACAATAAATAAAATATAATTAAAAATCAAGGCAAAAAACAAAGGAAAAGAAAAAGAAAGACCATTATCAAATCCAGAGTCTCCAAATAAAACCTCACAATATGCAGGACATAATTTAAAATTACTCAACATCCAAAGAGAGAGGAAATCTGACAAATTCTCAAGAAAAAAGGTGATCAATGGAAATAAATCTTGTGATGACCCCAATGTTGGAATTTGTGGCCATTATTATTATCCTCAAGTAAAGAAGAAAATATGATATAGTAAATGAAAATACAAGAAATACCAGCAGAGAAAAAAAAACTCTAAAAAATGAAAACTTTGGGGCAGGGATTGTGGGACTGGGTGAAAATGATGAAAGGATTAAACAAAAAATATTAAATAAATAAATAAATAAATACAAATATGCCCCCAAAACTCACAGATACAGACAACAGTATGGTGATTGCCATAAGTAAAGGGGGAGGAGGGTGATAGTAAAGGGTATAGGGGGCACAAATAGTGATGGAAGGAGGTTGACTTTGGGTGGTGAACACACGATACAATATACAGATGGTGTATTATGGAACTATACACTTGAAACCTACATAATTTTGTTAACCAATGTAACCCCAACGAATTTAATAAACACATTTGTAAGAAGTAAATTAAAAATAATTAAAAAATGGAATCTGGAAGGAAAATCTCCAATTTCCACTATAGAACAGAACAAAGAAAATGAGAATGAAAGAAAGAACCAATAAACATGTAGATATATTAGTAAAGAATATAAAAAATGTGAAGAGCCTCAGGAACTTATGAAAACTATAAAAGACATGTATATATAGTTAGCTAGTGGGTGTGTGTGTGTACACTATACATCTCTCAGCTAAGAGATATTGAGGGAAATATTTTTTTAAAATATAGCTGAGAATTTTGCCATGTATTGAAGACACAAATACGCACATTCTCGAAGGTCAGTGACCCCTGAGCTGGATGAAACAAAGAACACCACATGTAGAGCCGTCAGGACCAAACTACTAGAAAAGAAAGGTTAAGAGAAAATGTTGGAATGAGCCAGAGAAAAATCAATAACATGCAGGACCATAATATAAATACTTAACTACTGTTGACCATTCAGGAATGTGAAAGACATAAGACAGTAGAGCAACAATTTTAGGGGGTGAAAGGAAAAAAAAGAAAAGAAAAAAAAACACTCTGCCAATCCAGGATTTTTATTCAGAAAAAAATATCTAAGAATGCCTAAAACATGAACAGCATTTTCAAATAAAGAAGGTGAAGAGAATTTCCCTCTTGTTATCCATCTTTCACTAGAAAAAATGACTGAAAGAAGTTCTCCAAGCTGCAGAGTTATTCAGATGAAGAGTTATTTCAGTGGCTCTTTATTTAGTGTGTATCATATGATGTTAAAGTCATGATCTGCCTCTCTCTCTCTCACTGGTGTGTAAGGTTACCTGAAAGAAAGAACTGTGTTAAATTTAACTCCGTGTTTTCCCGCATGTTTCACACTTTCTGGTACATAACTTGCACTTAATAAATCCTTGTTAAATTTTTGACATATCTCAGTCTCTCATAGTATTTTAACACAGACTGTCTCATTTTGTTATTACCATAATTAAGCCAGAATAGTATTATTTCCCATATTTTAGAGATGAATAAATGAAGACCTAGACACAGTGGCACACGCAAGCACACTCCACGTAAGTGCACAAAATGCTTGAGTCTGAATTAGTCCAGTTACAGCTTCACTCTCTGGGACATACAGGTGAAAGACGACCTATACTAAATGCAGTTCCAGATCTAAAATCAGTGCAAAGATAAGCCAGTAATGACTACTTGAACCAACAAATGTAGATTTTTACAAATTTTTTTAAAATAACATTTTATTTAATAATTATTGGCTTTACATAATATATATATTTTTTACTGAGGTAACTACCAATAATTTTATGATAGAGATTATGCATCATGGCTAAAGAATTTTGACCACTTTAAATTTGGCCAATTTCCCCATGATATATAAAAACAACCCTCACCATTTTGTACTCTCATGCTTTCTTTTGTGTTGTTCTTATTAAATATTTAAATATATGCTAAGTGTAATTAAACTATTTTTCTGTTTTTTACTTTATCTTCATTGTTGACACTATAACAGATGTGCCCATTTACCCCTCACTTTGCCTCCCTCTACCCAGCCCACACCCCCTACTTTTCCCTGGCCATCCCCACACTGTTTTCTGTGTCTATGCATCATGCATACACGTTCTTTGGCTGATCCCTTCACTTTCTTTCGACCAGTTCCCTCTCCTCTGACAACTGTCCATCTGTTCAATGTATCTGTGCTTCTGTTTCTATTTTGTTTGCCAGTGAGATCATATGGTATTTCTTTTTCTGACAGGCTTATTTCACTTAGCAGAATTATCTCTGTGTGTATCTATGCTGTCCTGAAAGGTAAGAGCTCCTTCTTTTTTACAGTTTTATAGTAGTTCATTGTGCAAATGTACCACAGCTTTTTTATCCACTCATCTACTGAAGGGCACTTTAATTGTTTCCAGATTTTGCTACTGTAAATAATGCTGCTAAAAGTTTCCTTCATATATTAATCCAGCTATATTATTAATAGGGAAGAAAATAATGGCTTTTTATCTTTGTGCTCTCATTTTAAAATTAAACCTCTTAATTTAAAGAGATTCTTCGTAACATGCAATTTTCCATGATTAGTATGATGTTACTCTAGATTTCGTCTATTTGGTGGAATGGTGACTATATGTATCCTTTCATTGCAAAGTCTGGTTCAAGGACCTGGGCAACATGAAAAAAATAGGAAAATTTTTATAAAAAGCAGGTCAGTAAAACATCTTTATGTAGAGCATGGGTTACTACTGGCTTTTTAAATCATCCATTAATAGTTGGTCACACTGGTTAAAATGTAGTTTTTAATAATTAACAATAGGGTTATTTCCTGTGTTAATAGCTACCTGAGAGCCATTTTTCTCATGCCCCTGACCTGCTTCAGCACCCATTTGCATATTCTAGAATACTGTCCCACTTTATGGGATGCTTGCTATCGATTTTGATGCCCAATTTCACAATCATGAAACAATCCTAGATCAAGAAATTTCTATAGATGAAAGCAAAATAATTTTACTTCCAATGACCAGTGATTGACAGTTTTTAATTATTTTATCTAATCCTATTTAATCTGAAATAAACAGTCAATGTGTCTGTCTCTGCACTGAATATGTTTGCTCATCAGGAAATCAGCAATGAACTGGTCGTAACCTGAAGAGATAAATGACTTTGGTGTCATCTGGGTTGTCTTGCTTATCAAACTGAAACGCTAGACAGATAATAATGTATTAAAGATGAGCCCACAGGCAGAACTTTAGTCTGATTGTCCATTCTCTCTCATATCTTTTTGAAGCATTTGTAAAATGTTTTTAAAGAGAAGAAAATTGTAGCCTAAAACTAGGCAGACCAGAAAACAACTACACAAAGTCAGTATATCAAATAATACAATAACTTCCTTAGAAAAGAGGTGTAAAACTATCCTAATGGTTATATTTCTACTTGGATCCTTTTACACATGTGCAAGGAAGTGTAAACAAAATAAATGTGTATCTTTCCTATAAACCTTAAGATGCCTGTAGTTAGTGTTCTCCTGCAGGGACAAAAGAGTATTTTATGTATGGAATATTTTATAGTGATAATACCTAAATATCAACTGTGACAATTCACATTATTATTTTTGGAAAAACTGACAGCACATAGCTACTGTAAATTTATGGTTTAAAAATAAACTGCACGTAAGCTGCCAGATTTATGAGGTTTTAGCATGCAGGTTTTAGGCTTATCAACTTGCCTATGACATGGACACAAATCTCTATAGATACGTGTTTTACAACTTTATGACAAAAGAAGTATGTGTCCTTGCATCTTTTATATAATGAACAGAAAATATTTTGAGAGAATTAGAGCAGGGTATTTGGCAGTTAAAAATGAGAAGTCTCTTTTTTTCATGCTTCATATCAGTTTATTTTGACAGCTGTAGTAACGGAGTCAAAGGTTTGATCACAGCTGTGTGGGTTGCATCCTCATCAAACCCACAGTTTCTACTTCCCTGTGGATTTCGTGTCATTTCAATCAGAAAAGTGCCCCTAGACAAATAAAGTAATAAACTGGAGATACCACTTTCAGTCTTTTCTTCTGACAGGATGAGCCTAAAAAAGCTGGAAAGCAAGAAAATAGAAATCCTAATGAAAGGAGTGGCACTGAATCACCTACCTGGTGCATAACTTATGATGTGGCAGAAAGAAGAACTTTCCTGGAAATACACAGATATAATTAGGGAATGGCAGGACTTTTAATACTGGAAGGCTTTTATGGACTATACGTGAGAAAAAAGTATAAATAAAAGAAAATTTGACATTTTGATCTATTTAATATGCTATTCACGCAGATTCCAAACATAAAATAGATTCAATTATCTACATATTATTAAAGCAAATAATAATAAATCAGGCATTTTCATAGTGACAATCTTAAGCAGGCATTCCTTTTTTTGTTAACAAAATATAGTGGGCTTATTTCAACAATTTTTTAAAAATTGCTTCTCTGAGAGTCTGTATAAAGGAATCTTGGTTAGGATATGTTTGTTTATGGTTTTGGAAAAATATTAGGTCTCATACACACATTACATTGGTGCTAAATGTAGACGGTTTGTCAGGCAAAAGTAGCAACAGATTCTCGGGAATGTTGAATACCAATGACGCAAAGGAACAAATGAGATCGTCTCCGGTTTCATTTATGACATCAAGCATAGAAGCACAGAAAAGATTATTAATTCCTTACCCTGCACAACTTTTATAACATCCTCGTAAAAATCACCACCTCACCCCCAACACAAGCAAACTGGTGTTTCTAAAGCTCCGCACCACTGCCATCCCGCTCGGCACTGGGTAATTCTTTGTTGAGCACGGCTGCATTACACATCGTAGGTGCTCAAGCAGCTTCTAGTAGTTAACTAGCCCTTACTGGCTAGAAATCAGTGGCACACCTCCCTTACAGTTGTAATAACCAAAAAATAAATCCAGATATTCCCAAATGTCCCCTCGGGAGGCAATATTATCCGTGGTTAAGAACCACTGACACAAACATACTCCTCATAAACACACTCATTTATATACACATGTGTAAAGATGATACTCCCACTTACTTCCATATAGCCCCTACCACCCACATATACACACACATCTATGCCCACCAGGTTCACATTCACACAGCCACATCCAGAACACATGTACACACACACCTGTACTCACATCCCCTTATATATATACACCACACTCCACATATACACGCCCTGCTCCATATGTATACAGCCCCACTTATAAGCACATATCTGTATGAATGTAATATACATTAAAATTTATGTATTAGTAATAATATAGTTATTAAGAAAAAGTGTTTCATACTTTAAATAATTTATTACCATAAATATAGACTACATGTTTTCCCTCTTGCGATCCTGGCACGCAGTTCCTTAAGCTACGGGAGTAAATCTCAGTACACGTCTGTTGAAAGAATCGCAGACTGTTTTTCCTGATGTTTACATAGGTAGGGCTTATTTTTCTCTCAGTCTTTTATTACTGAAGGTGCACAGAGAACATTTAGAGTTTTATTTTCAGCATGACTTGTATGCTGTTCTTCTATTTGTCTTTAAATGGATAGTGTACTGGGATGGTGATTGAACCAATATGCACGAAGATGATATATCAAAAAACATTATTATCAATTTAAACTTGAATGAGGGTGAATGATACATGGTGTTCTTGTTGAAATACATCACATATATGTTCAATATTTATTTTATTATGACAAGGAAAGCTTCAAAACATATTATTGAAATTGAATTGCTAGTATGATAGAATTTTAAGTCTATATTTGTTTTTCCTTGGGCTTAGGAATCACTGAACAAGTTTTTACTCCAACGAAGACATGCTCTTCCTTTGTATTCTATGGAAATTTGCTAACTTGGGGATTCAGAAAATGTGGCCCAAATTTTTTAAGAAAATCGATTTTTATGAAGAAATCTAAGTTAATTTTATAAGTTAAAATCTCTTCTTCAAGTCATCAAGCTTTGACTCTGCCCTCATGGTCAACACACCATGAAAGTTAGAGATTTCTGCCCTCAGGGAGCTTGGGATTTATTATTACACTGAGACAATGTGCAGTTCTATGAGATATAAGAAGTGTGCTGAGTATGTACCATATACTTTGTTATAAAATAACAATAAGTTTATAAATGGGATAGAATAAAATTTTTGGAATAATGTTATGGTTTACAAAAAATATTATGTGAAAGTAATTAAATGTATTATGAATTGGTTGAGGATGTCATGTATGCCAGAAAGATTCTAAACACCACTTCTTCCCTGTCTTGACTTTGAACCTGAGATTTTTATACTATAATTATGCTAATATTGTAACTTAGAACATACATTTTTTCAAATAAGAAGGTTTTGTATTTTAATTTCTTTTTCACATTAATACATCACTGATTTAAATGTTGGAATGTAGACCAATCAATGACTTGGATGAGACTTTTTGACAAAGAAATTATTTTATTTATGTAGACACGTTCAATACTCTCAGTCATTAAATAACAAAATAACAATGTACTTTGTTTTGGAGGATATACATTTCTATTACTTCTGAAACTTGTATTTTATTGTGTTTTTTAAAAATATTTCCAGTAGTTAACACTTACATTTCCTTCATGCATGAATATGTATCCTACTGGCATGTTAATAGAATTAAAATAGAAATACAAATAGAATTTCTATAATTACTTTAGTTGCTAATTGTACACATGTATGATAATGACTTTCTAACAGTAAACTTAAAGACTATACACAAAAATGACTATGACTTTTTTCATGTGGCCTTTTTTTGCTTATTATGCATAAAGACCACCAAAATAGAAAATAAATGTATTTTATTCTTATTCTCTTTAATATACTGTTTATTATTGTGTTGATCTGTGTTTATTGAAATGTTGTATGAGTAAACTATATAAATATTTAGAGAAGTGAAAGAAAAATCTCTTGCAAAAGGAAAAATAAATTTACAGGTTAAATAATAGCTCTTATTTACATTTAAATGCTCTTTGGTTTTTCTAATTACTTTATTAAGGATCCTTAGAAATACTTAGAGCTAGTAGGTCAGAAACTACTTAGACTAGAAACATTTTTCTAAATTATGCCTAACACTGCATGGTAGTGTTAAATAATGGCCCCAAATATGTCCATGTACTCATATCCAGAACCCAAGAACATGTTTCCTCATATGACCAAAAGGACTTTGCAGGTGTGATTGAGTTAAAAATGTTGAGATAATATCCTGGATGATCAGGGTGGTCCACATGCAGTCACAAGGATTCTTATAAATAAACACCAGTGTGAAGACAGAAGCAGAGGGAAATTTGAAGATGCTATGCCACTAGCTTTGAAGATGAAGGAAGGGGGCATAAGCCAAGGAATGCAGTAGAAGCTGGAAAAGGCAAGGAAATAAATTGTCTCCTATCATCTCTGGAAGGAGCATGGCCCTACTGACCCCTTGGCTTTAGCTTGGGGAAACCCATTTTGGACTTTTTACTTCCAGAGCCATAATATTTATAATAAATTTGTATAGTTTTAAGCAACTATGTGGTAATTTGCTACAGGGGCAACAGAAAACTATACACTATTTCACATTAATTAAAATTAAACACATATAATTTGTTTTGAATAATTTATTAAAAAATAACCCTAAATGACACTTCCTGTAATGTTGATTTATATAATATGATACTTCACTCACTTCATGGTAGTTTTGCCACTTAATATAAAGCACTAAAGTTACTTTCATTTTTCCTTGTTTGAGTATAAATATAGTAATCAATGTCAGATTTTAAAATACAATTTAGTAATTTCAAACTAGCCCATAAAGAAAAAAATTTTTTTTGCCCTGGCTGGTGTAGCTCAGTGGATTGAGCGCGGGCTGCGAACCAGGCATCGCAGGTTCAATTCCCAGTCAGGGCACATGCCTAGGTTGCAGGCCATGTCCCCCAGCAACCGCACACTGATGTTTCTCTCTCTCTCTCTCTCTCCCTCCCTTCCCTCTCTAAAACTAAATAAATAAAATCTTAAAAAAAAAAGAAAAAAGAAAAATTTTTTTTTTATATTTTCAACAATTTTATACTTAGCCTAATCTTTCAGCAACCCTTTGGGAAATATCTGGAGATAATTCACAGGCTAAGTGCATCAAACTTGTAAAAGGCATTTGGAACGTTTCATAGTTTGGTCCCATTTTCCATGTTAGCTTTTGACTTGAAGAAGGTAAAAAAGAGTTTTTAAAATGGAAATTTAATAATCAAGCACTTTCTACAATAAACATTTTTCAGATTCAGAAATATGAACATTGATAGGCCTCTCTCCCTAAAACTTACATCACATAACATTAACTTAGATTCAAGCTAATGTAATGGATATCAAATAAATAATTCTATAGGGTTAATTTGGCTGTGAAGGAATTTCTAACGATATAAAGTGATTGTCTTTCTTTTAATGACTTAAGAAGAACAGAAGTAAAACAGCTTCACTTTAATTAAACCAAATTGTCCTTTCGTGCTTTATTTCTTTATTTTATATTTTTTATGAGGCTACTGCCAGTTAGTGATTTCCCGCTCTCTCTCTCTGGTTCTGTAGTTTTATCTGTGAAAAGTCTATTTCCAGAGCTCATGGCATAGATTTACACTGACCCACCAATTGGAAACGAGGCACTTCTATTTCATTGGCCATCACCTTTTAAAACCCTGTGAGTTTCCAGTTGTATTAGCCTCACTTCCTTCTCAGGTCATATGAATCCATTGACCTCTAGACAGTTGGTAAATATATATGAAGGTAGAACTGCAATTTTCAGTTTATAAGAAGTTTGGGATTATAAATTCTGGATTATTATATGGGAGAAACAATTTTCACTTAATAAGATATATGAGAGATTATGGTTTGTTATATATCCACATATCTTTCATTTAATATGCACATATTTATATATATATACTTTTTTGTCTTCTGTTACAAAATTGTTAGGTGTATCTATGTGCTCCATGGCCTTCTATTTTCTGAAAATAATGCAAAACAACTTTCTCTTTATATATAGCCTCCCAATAATATTCTTTGGTTATTTGTAGATGAGTTTCTCAACAATTTGCTAGATGAATTTCTATTAATAATTATTTATCTCTAAGATAATACAATTTTAAAAGCTAATCGATTAACATGATTTTAAAACACTGCATGGTTATATATCAATATTTCACTTGCTTCAGTTGGTTAACTTCTATCAGAGGCACAGATAGAAATACTATAGAAAAGTCTTGAGGCACAAACTGAAACATTATTCTTCTCATAAGCCCAACTTCTAAGAGTTATTCTGACTTTGAATGATGTAGGTGTTTGGATATCATACTTTATTTGATGTTAAATTTGATATATGCAGATACATTTGACATAAAATTTGGCACTTAATTCGACATTAAATAAGATATATACAGAATCACTGAATACAAGAAAAATTTAAATTGCAGCCCTGGTTGATTGCAAATACATTGTATCAGGAAGACAAAAATATATGTGTGCATGTGTGTGTGTAAAATAGAATAATAGAGTTAACTTAAGTATACATGTGGCCACTAATAGCTGCTGATATTAAATAATAACCATTGATAAATCTATTTTTTTCTTTGTTGAATACTATTAAGAATAAAGACCTTATAGTCACACCACCTAGTTCAAATATTGTGTTATTTATTAGCTGTATGAGTTTGGATATGCAGTTTACTCTTGAACATGGGGTGGCGGAATGTTACAGATGTTGGCCCTTGTGTAGTGGAAAATGTAAGTATCCTTTTTTTCAGACTATAAGACACATCTTTCCCCAAAAAATGTGGAAGAAAAATGGAGGTTGTTTTATAGTCTGAGTGTAGCTTATCTGGCTCACTGTGGGTGAGGGGGGCAGAAGTCTATGTTATTCATGTTATTAAATATTTTACCACATTTTACCATATTTTTTACCATATTTTTTGCTTCAAATTTTTTTTTTCCCATTTGCCTTCTTTAAACCTAGGTGCATCTTATGGTCTGGTGCATCTTACAGTCCAAAAAATTTGGTATAAATTTTGCTGCCCCAAAACTTAGTTGTCCCTAGAAATCTGCATGGGATTTGTTCCAGGATCCCAGGTGAATTGAATAAATCAAATTCACTGGTGCTCAAATAGCTTATGTAGTTTGACGCAGATCAGTGTATAAAGTCCACCAGCCACGTCCATAGACTTTCATCCACAGATGGAAAATAGTGCAGGTATTTATTAAAGAAAACCCACAAATAAATGGACCAGTGCTATTCAAATGCATGTTGTTCAAGGGTCACCTTTACTGCTTAATTTCCTTTAACCTCAGTTTCTATATCAGTAAAATGGACATAATAATAGAACTTAACTCATAAGTTTGTTGTAAAAATTAATTATTAAATATAATGCACATAGCACAATGACCTGTAATTAGTAAGAAAGACACTATATCAGTGTTTGCTATTATTCTGAAAGGCAGGAATCAGCAAAGCTTGAATGAACTTATTTGTTTGCATATTATTGGAATATACAGCCTGAATACTAAATGTTTAATTCACTATATAATTTAGATAGGTGTCAGAAGTAAAAAAAAAAAAAAAAAAAAAATCACTTGGTTATATAACATTTTAATGCTCCTCTAAAGCAACTATTTACTTACATATTTTAAAATCAATTCCATAGGAAATTTTTTTAATTCCTGAGAAGAAACAAGGAGGAAACATCGGGTAACAAGATCTGAAAATAAAGATATTTCAATATGAATTATATTTGAGGGATCTCAAATGTTTAAAGTATGTCATCAATATGTAACAATATATTGGAATACTGTTTTAAATATATCCCCATATTATATAGTGTTAGGCTTCTGAAATTATCTGGAAAACTCTAAAGGACATCTATCAGTGGTCAGATCCAACAGAGACTCCCTTTACAGGTTGTGTAGATAAAGATGATAACTTATTTATTGTCTGTAGGATTGACATTTGACTTTTTTCAGTTGTATTAAGATATAATTGACATATAAGATCATATTAGTTCAAGTTGTATAATATGAGGATTTAATGTATGTATATATTACAAAATGATTACTATGATACATTTAGTAATAACCCATACCTCACATAGTTAGCAAATGTTTTTTTCTTATGATGAGAACTTCTAAGATCTATTCTCTTAGCAGCTTTCTAATATACAATACAGTACTGCTAACTACAGTCATTATGCTATACACTTTACTTGAAGATCTTATAACTGTAAATTTGTACCTTTTGATGACATTAACCCATTTTTCCCAAACCTCCAACTCCTGCCTCTGGCAACTACCAATCTGTTCTCTATACCTGTGAATATGAGAGGTTTTTGTTTTGTTTTCTTGCTTGATTTTTAAAAAGATTTTATATCTAAGTGAAATCATAATTTGGCTTTATCTTATATTACTTGGAATAATGCCATCAAAGTCCGTTCATATTGTCACAATTGGCAGGATCTTCTTCCTTTTTGAGGATGACTAATATTCCATTGTAAATATCACACCATATTTTATTTACTCATTTATCTGTCCATGGACACAGGTTGTTTCCATGTCTCACTGTGATCGATGCTGTAATGAATGCACGGGCACAGATATCTCCTCCAGATAGTGATTTGTTTGCCTCAGATTCATTATATGGGAGTTCTAGCTTTAATATTTTGAGAGACCTCCATACTGTTTTCTTATTGGCTGCACTATTATATTCCAACCAACAGCATGCGAGGGCTTTCTTGTCTTCAAATCTGTACCAACAGATATCCCTTATCTTTTGATGACAGCCATTGTAGCAGGGGTGAGGTGATGTCTCACGATTTTGATTTGCATTCCCCTGATGATTAGTGGTGTTGAACAACTTTTCAAGTACCTGTTGGCCATTTATGTATCTTCTTTAGAAATAAGCTTCTTTTCTTCTTAAATGCTATACATTTTACTGAATTTTTCCTGTGATTCAGTGAATGAGAATTCTCCATTGGGTTGTATACAATGCACCCGAATGTCTGCATAAGAGGATAACAAATAATGTTAGATTTATCAAACCTATTTGATAGATTGAGAAGCTCATATTTTGGTACTTTAGAGTTGAATGTCACATAACAGTATTACTGAAAGTGGAATACAAATCTTTAATAAAATCAACTAAATTAATATAATATCACAGAGTTCAAAGGAAAATCACAAGCTTAATGTGTAAAAATATCTGCTCGCCAGTTTATCTACTATTAGTCACTTATAAGTCAAACAACCCTGAACATACTGTGTGTCAAGCATATTCTGAGGGACTCACAATATTTTATCCTCTGCCCTTGAGTAAAGGTAGAGCCCACACTTCCTTTTCACTAACAGGATATGGCAAATATGATGAGCTGTCACTCCCCTGATTACCTTCCATTGTATTAGACTCCATCTTAGCAGATGGGAATGACAGAATCTCCTAGCCTTGAAAAAACCCAGCCATGTAGTGAACTGCCTTTGGCGAGGATCACATGGCAGGGACCACGTGACATGAAGGCAATCTCCAGCCTACTGTCAGTAACAATATAGGGCACTTGGATTTATAGTCACGAGGAAATGGATTCTCCAAAACAATCTCAATAAGTTTGGAAGTGGATTCTCCAGTTAACCTTCCAGGTGAGGTCATAGCCTAGTCTCCACCTTGACTGCAGCTTTGTGAGACCCTGAGCAGAGGACTTAGTCAGAGCATGCCTGGACTCTTAATCTATGGTAAATCAGTTAATAAATGTGAGTTGTTTTAAGTCATTAAATTTGTGGTAAGGTGTTATGCGACAACAACAAAAAATGAATACACTTGATCACTCATAACCTAGACATTTTCTTCACAGAAATCACTTTGTAGTCAGAATTTTAATCATTTCTCCCTGATACATACCTTTCATATTCTCAGATAATTTTTCTGCTATACCATAACCTGAAATTCTTTAATGTCATCAGAAATTACAAACCATTGTTTCTGTTCTTTGCTCACTATTCTTAGTACCTATAGACTCTCACTTCCATCTTTGTTGTGTCCGCTGGTTAATTGTGATGATCACATATTTTCCTCAGTTTTCTTGAGCCATTCTTAGTTCATCATCCAGGTCTATTAAAATTCCATCCTGTGTCAACTTCCTGCCAGTTAAGTCTTCTCATGATATTTTCCAATTTTTATAAATAAATTCTATTCATACAGCAGAGCAGACAAAAAAAGCTGGGAGTCATTTTTTTTCTTTACACTTGCTCTTAATATTTCACATCTTGTCCATCAACAAAACCTGTGAATTTCGAAATATACTCAGAGGCACTAAAATCTTCTCTAGATATCTGCAACGTTATGTCTCATGTCTGAGTAAGTGTCTGCTACAACATCGCTTTCCTCATGAAGTTTATCTGGAGAGTGGACACCAAACCCAGTACTTTCTCATGCCACAGGACTTAACTAAAGGAAGGCCTCCTTCCCACCCTGTCTTAACAGTAAATGAAGGTTTAGAGTGGGAGCAATAAGAGTTAGGATTAAAACAAGCCAGCAAACTGGTGCTTTGAATTTTGCTCAGGCCCCTTTGGATGGGAAGGAAAATGAAGGTAAGTTGTCATGACAATGGGACAGCAGCTCTAACTCCCCAGCTGACAGGGAGTGTACATCTGTGACTAATGAGGAGCTATGTGTAGAAGTGGCTGAAAGCAAGGAGCAGGAGAGATGGGAGCAAATGAACCCTAGATTCTGTGTGATGACAGAAACCTTCTGGTACACTTCAGAAAAGGCAGTGATATTTTGGAAGTAGGAACCTAAAGATAAAAACCTCCCTGATTATTCCTCACTGGCTAGACTCTCCTGCTTTCCTGGTTGTTCTGTACTCCTCTTAGGAGGGTGGAGAGACTTCTTTGTGGCACTGTAAAAGAATATACACAAATACATAAACATGCACACATGTACGTGCACACACACACACTCACACTGGACACATACGATTTATAGCTCATATGGTTACAAATCAAAAATGACTTTGTCAGTGCCAAATTGATTCACAGTTAAAATAAAAATGTATCATTGATACGTGGGGGGGGGGTCCTACATGCTTGTGCTTTAAGTGCCCATAAAGTGTCAAAGGAGATCCTTCCATTTAGAGATTGCTGCAGGTCTTCACTGCGCCCCAGGGAGAGGGGATTTCTGTCCCCTCTGTGTGCTCCAACAGAAACCACATAGAATTCCAGGAAAAAGGAAACATCACAGTCCTGAGTAAGGAAGTAAAAGCAACAGAAGTAATGAGAGATGCACTATCACAATACAACTGCATCGTGTGGCCAGTGGAAAGGCTAACTAGAGAGCTGGAGCCAGAGTGGAATATCACCAACCAAATTCAATGTCGGCTCATGGTGCCCCTGCGGCTCTAGATAATGTGACAACAATCATATCCATTTCTGCAACTGATGACACACAATACGCTGTTGTAAACATTAATACATTTTCTAGTTCACTTAAGGACTTAGACTAATTCACATTCATTTGAAAGTGCCCCTGATATACATCTGCAGGGCTCCCATAGGGGTATTTGATCTTCCCAGCATTTTGCCATTCCTGGGGTTCATGACATGGCACAAGAGCCTGTACCCTCTGAGCACACGATGCAGTATGCAGATGATGTGCTGTCAGGTGGAAACCTGCATGGTTTTATTAATCAATGCCACCCTAAGAAATTCAATTAAAAAAAAAAAAAAAAACATAGACCAAGTCCATTTGGTTGCCAAGTCTGAAATCCCAGGCTCAGTTCCAAATGTAGTGTTAGCACATCTCCAACCAAAGGGATGTCAAAGAATCCCTAACAAAAGTCTGGATCCTGCTCACCAAGTATAGTTTGGGGGGTATATGTTGTAATTCTTCTGTTATAACCTTAGCCCTCCAGTACCAAAAGAAAATGAACATCATATAAAATTCTTTGAGTACTGAAGATGGTATGGGCCTTGCTAGGTGCTTCACTTGGCCCTTTACATTGACTGCATGGAAATCAGCATTTTTTTGTTTCAGGCCTGAATCAACAGGCTGTGTGGGAAGCTTGCTTTCAAAGTGTGACTCTTTTAACCTTTGTGTCTCAACAGTCCTGGTGCTTTCTTTGATGTACACTGCTGAGGGGAACCTTTGGCAAAAGTAGGCCACCTCCTCCCAGAAGCATGCCTTGGGGTTTATACATAGGCTCACACAGCTACCCGACAAATACCTTTTGTAGATTGGCAGTAGGCCTGCTATGGATCTCACTGAAACTGAACATTTGACCCATGAAGAAGACCTTGTGACTCTTTTGTCTTTTGTCATGCTTTTGGAGATAAGCCAACGCTGACTAAAGACAAGATTTGAAGGATCCAACAAACTTTTCTTGTCAAATGAAATTCAACTACATATGACCCTATTGTAGTAACATCTTAACTTTGCAGAATGGAGTGACAGCTATTCTTTTGAAGAAAACATTATGTAGCCTGAAGCAAAGGCATTGGCTGTATGTGAGCCTTGACTGATAGGCTTATCCTAAATGCCTGTCCCTGATTCACTGTCTGTTTGGCTAAGTTAAAATTTAGAGGTGACTATAGTGATTCTATTTCTGTTCAATCTCAGTGTCAATTATGTAAAACTAAAAGCAGATATGGTTACTCTTGTCACTAGTCAAAAGTAAAGGGCATTTTTTCATAGCTTTTGCCAATATTACCATTAATAAATGGTGTATTTTAACTAATTCTTAGTTTATTGAAAATGGTCTAGCTGACTCATTTGGCAGATTAAAGACCGATATATGAAAGATGTCATATTTGAGGACACAAACTTTAAAAAAGACATTGACTCTTAAACATTGACTGGTTGAACTGTTTGAATCATTCATATAAAGGCCCATCTGTTGGATTGAAGCTGCTGATGAAATGGTTAATGAATCCATTCATGATTGGATTCATTATTTCAGTGAATATGGCAATGCATGGCACCCAATAAAGGACAATATGTTCTGATCCAGAAGCCGCTACTGAATTTTGTGATTTTCACTGCTGCCAAAGATCAGTCCCTTTGCCTCATTGTGAAGGAAGCCATATCACATGGAGTGTGACCCTGTCCTTCTCTGGGTCAATTAACTACATCAGAATTTTGATCCCCTGCTGAGATTCTTAATGGTGGTTCACCCCTTTTGACACTGTTTCGAATTATGTTATTATCTTGTTTTTTATTGCTGTGTAATAACTTACAAAAAAGGAAAAGCTGTACCCATTTATTAGTTCAATATAGGTCATAAGTGTGACCTGATAAGGCTGTGCTTTCTACCTGGGTTACTCCAAATTAAGGTGTTGGACAGGCTGGTATTTTATTTGCTTACTCTTGGGAAAAATTCACTTGCAATC
Organism: Tonatia bakeri; assembly: GCA_004024845.1. Taxonomy (NCBI): domain Eukaryota; kingdom Metazoa; phylum Chordata; class Mammalia; order Chiroptera; family Phyllostomidae; genus Tonatia; species Tonatia bakeri. The sequence goes on from PVIA01005210.1 coordinate 106,524, forward strand.
ATGGTTTTCTTTATATAATTGTTCCTCGCAATGGGAAGACAGAGCTTCTCTGTTTCCTCGTTGTCACAGGAGCAGCTCCCAGCTCCTGGATCCCATGCATGTTTCTTGACCCATGGCGTAACTTCAAGCTAACAATGGTATGTGGAATCGTTCTTATACTTTGAATCACCAGCTTCTTCTTTTGCCATTGCCAGAAAAAAACTCTACTTTTAAATGGATTGTGTGATTAGGTTGGGCCCACCTGGATAAAATTTTTATTTCAAGTGGAATTTTGCTATACAGCATAGCATAACGTTGGTAGTAAGACCCATTCTATTTACATTACTGGGAATTAGGCAGAAGTGGTATAGTGTGTGAAATCTCGAGCCCTACTAGAATTCTGCCTAGCACAGTTGTTACTAATCCAGTTCAAACAGTTTATTCTTAAAACATCATTATGGCCTCTAAAACTAATTTGTGTTACATATTCATATTTGTAGACCATTTAGAATCTGAGAGTAAGGTTATTTTGTTGCAAACACTCACTAAAAAGCATGTGACTTGTAATAAAGATATTTGATGGATATCTTACGATTCCTATCATCCTCAGGCATCTGTTATTTTTCACTTGATATGATCTTTTCAAAATTAACTTGAATCCACAGAGACAGAAAGTGAAATATTGGTTGCCAGGGACTGAGTGGAAGTGGTGATAGGACATTATTATTTAATGGGTAGAGTTTTAGCCTCAGATGATGAAGTTCTGGTCATGGGCATTGGTGATAATTTCATAAAATGTGAATGCATTTAATTCCAGTAAACAGAATTGTATGCTTAAAATTAATGAAATGATATATTTTATGTTCTGTATATTTTTTCACAGTAAGATAATCAACTTGAAACAATTTCTGATGCAACGTCTCCCACTTCTTCCCAGATGTCAACACTGAAAGGCAGGTCGGTTCATAATTGTGGCCACCCCAGCAAAGAGATCATCTCCTCTCATCCCCCCACTGGTTAATGAGTAGTAGGGAAAGGATGGAAGGTTTGATGAAATAAAATAAAGCAGACCACTTGTTTCAGTACAGAAAGTGGAATTAATATATTTTGAATTTTATAATTAAATATAGGAAAGTATGCATATGCTTATATAGATATACCATTCAACAACTTGAAGTTAACTGTGTTCCCTGTGATCTTCAAAATAAAGGTAAAAATTTATAAGCCTGGAATATTATCAATTAGAAAATATTGGAAGAAATTGCTTCTTGAATCATTCTACCACATAATTACAAGCAAACCATAAATCTTACTTGCAAATATGAATGTATTGGGGCAGGTATTAATCACAAGGAAATTTATATTTTTCTCTTTAAATACACACTTAACAATAAATGTATTGTGTTTGAAGTAACTCATATGCAAAAAGTCTAATAACTGAGGTTCTCCACAGTTTACTTTTTATTTCCATAGGTGATTTTATGTATCCTTAAGAAGATTAGCTTTATGTACATCTTATACATATATATTTAATATTGTTTTCTTAAACAATATATTTTGGGGTGATTTATTTATGAAATGCATACCTAAAGAAAATACTCTGTAAAGTTAGTTCATGGCTACAAAAGAGGCATTTCATTATGCTAGCCTGAATATTTACAAACCTAAAACTATGAAGTGAACTTATTTTTATAACTAAATACTTAACTGAAATCTTTACATGAGTTGCATTTAAATTGATTATATCATATACAATGTATAAAATGACACATCTTCTAACACAATTGACTTTGAAATTTTATTTTACTTGGGGTTTGGTCCCCAATCAGGGTGTTTACAAGAGGCAATTTTACTTTAGTTTTTAGTCAAACACTTGGAGATAATGTTAAGGAATCTTTTCAAAGAAAATAATTTGATTTTTTCAAGTAATTGAAAGCTTGCAGACACTAAAATCTAATTTATAAAAATGATTTGCTTATAATTCTTATTCAGTATCTAGTGAAATAATATCACCCACTACATTAGTAATAAATAAAATAACTAGTCTTTAAGATATTAGTACAATAATATTCATAGAGAAAGCAGGAAAGTTAATACATAGAAGCTTTATGATTAATGAAAATCTCTTTAGTAGTTAAAAAGTGATAAAAAAACATTTTCACATAAATGATGCCATTGGTTATTCAAACAATCCTGAAAGGTCAGAGTGAAGTTATTGTCATCATCACAGATGGGGAAATAGACACTTAACTGAGTGGTGTGCAGAAGGCTACAGAGCTATACAATTTTGTATCTTCAAGTAAAACTCTTTCATACAACAGTGTTATTTCCAAAACACCTTGTAGATGCATTCAATATTATTTTTAGTGACTTTCAGGTCAAACAGAAAATGATTCATGGTTGGATGCATACTTGGAGAAAGAAGTTAAAAAACAGCCTAACTTCAGCTGAAGATAAATGGCCTTTGGCAAATGATGATGCTTCCTTACTATCATTGTTATGAATGTACATAAATGCCCATGTCAGTCCTGTCTTCTCCAGCCCCCAGGGCAAATATATTTTTTCTTCAGTCATTATAAGTGAGAAAAAAATTATTTCAGTTATTTTTGTAAGAGAGATATTGGTTAATCAAAAGAATTGGATGTTTCACCCTGACAGTGTGATTCAGTTGGTTGGGTGTTATTATGCAAAGTGAAAGGCCACCCTTCAATTCCCTGGTCAGAGCATGTGTCTGGGTTGGGGGTTTGGTCCCCAATCAGGGTATTTACAAGAGGCAACTGATCAATGTGATGTTTCTCTCTCACATTGATGTTTCTCTCCCTCTCTTTCCCACTCTCCTCCCCTCTCTCTAAAAGTAAATGAAACCTTAAAAACAGAAATGGATGTTTCATTTTCCACAATATTTGAAATTAGAGGAGAATTTTTACTTTAATTCTAAGTAGGTAAAACAGAATATTTTCCTAAGTGGTTCAGTTCGTTAGTACGTTATGGTTTTTCAGGAGATAAATGATTGGTATGACAAAAATTTTTAAATCTGTTTTTATTAAATTTATTGGGGTGACATTGGTTAATAAAATTATATAGATTTCAGGTATACAATTCTATAATACATCATCTGTGTGTTGTGTTATATATTCACCACTCAAAATAATTTTTAAAATGTCATACACAGATTAAGAATCCTATTTTCCAGTTCTGAAAAAATAATAATTTTTAATGTTATTTCTTTGCTTGAGCTTTAACAAGCCTTCAACCAAAAATGTACTCAGCCCTAAACACAATCTCAGTGATAACACTCTACACTCTTCTTCACCTTTCAATGAGTAACATGGTCCTTCAGCCCAAATCATTACTTCTTACCTCCTTAAACCCTTTCTTTCTTAAACTGAGTATTAGTCAGAATAGTGTTCCTTCCCCCCAAAGTATCTATGTCTTTATTTCTGGAACCTGTGAATAGTCGTTACAGGGCCAAAAGGACTTCTGAGGACCTTAAGATAGAGAGATTATCCTGTATTGTCTATGTGTGTTCAATGTAATTCCAAGATCTTCAAAAGACAAAAGAAGGAGGTCAGAAAGCCAGAGTGTGAGTCAGAGAAGATGGAATAACTGAGGCACAGGTAGGAATGCTGCAATTGCTGGAACGGGGCCAAGAAGCACAGAGTATGCTCAGCTGCTAGAAGCCAGAAAAGGCAGAGGATTGAATTCTCTCTTAGAGTCTTTAGAAGGAACACAAGCATGTGGACAACTTGATTTTAATTCATTAAGACTCATTTCAAACTTTCGACATCCAGAACTATAATATATTTATGTTGTTGGAAACCATTAAGCTTGTAGTAATTTGTTACAGCAACAATAGAAAACTAAGACACGTTGGATCCAAACATTTTAAAATACAGATTAATTAATTTAAAACAGAAAAACATATTCTATATTAATATATTTTTGAAAATTATTTATATTTGCATAAAATAGAGTGGCATTACTTACATTTTTGCAATTTTTCTAACATCTGACTTAATAGAATACAACTGAATTTTCATACCTGCTTACTTCCACTCTATTAGGATATGTAATTTGGGCTGACATGCATAAAGAAAAAAAGTCATTTATATATGTACATATATGTGTATGTGTGTATATATGTACAAATAGAGAGTGTACATACACACACACACACATATATATATACACCTATATAGTTAGAAATGGGAATGTCTCCCAGGTAGTAGAGGCAAACATAGAAGTATAAAATATTTATTGAAAGAGATGTCTTTAAAAAAATAAAGAGGAAAGAGAACAAGACTATTAAAGGAAAACTTTCAGACTGTCATAATTTTCTGACACCCAAGAAAGGACAAAGGGAAAGAAGGGAGACCTGGGTGGAAGATCTCAGCTGTCAGTGTAGCTTTTAAAGAATTTTGGCTAAGAAGATATGGAAGCAACCCAAATGCCCATCAACAGATGAGTGGATAATTACTTGACCATAAAAAAGAATGAAATCTTCCCATTCATAACAGTTTGGGTGGACCTAGAAGGTATTATGCTAAGTGAAATAAGTCAGTCATAGAAAGATAAATACCATATGATCTCATATATATGTAAAGTCTAAAGATCAAAATAAATAAGCCAACAGAATTGAAACAGACTCAGACACAGAGAAAGACTGATGATTGCCAGATTGGAGAGGGGTTGGGGGATTGCTGAAAAATGTGAAAAGAATTAAGCACAAATTAGTAGTTACAAAATAGTCACAGGGATGTAAAGTACAGCACAGGAGATATAGTCAATAATATTGTAATAAGTGTGTATGGTTCCAGGTGGGTACTGGAAATATAGTAGGAAACACTTTGTAAAGTATATGATTTTCTTAACACTATTCTGTACACCTGAAGCTAATACAAAATAATATTGAATGTAAACTGAAATTTAAAAAATTAAAAAAAAGAATTTTGGCTAAACCAATAAAGAGCACTAGTATAAAAATGAACAGTCAGTGGAATTCCACACCAGACATAAATGGCCCGCTCCGGAACCCACACTGTTCAATCATAGGTGGGGAACAGCTGGCAGAGAGCAAGGACCACATCTGCTTGCCACAGCGGATCTCATTATCACAGCACCGGAAGTCTCCTCAAATCCCTGCAGTCTTCACTACAGGTATATATTTTCTTGAAGACACATATGAGTGATGCACCTCTCTGACCTTCAGGTTATTCTTTTCAGATGACTGCAGACACTGTTCTCTGATAATCTGCTAAAATTCCATGGGTAATAATTGCTTTTTCTTTTTCTTTATTTTATTTTTTATTGGATTTTCCCCTGCCATTTAGCCCCTTTATACCCTCTCACTCACCCCAACAATCACCACACTGTTGTCCATGTGGTAGTTTCACAAAGTTAAGTTGTAATGTGGTGTCTGAAAGCCTATTACATTTTTTCTTGTACTCTGCTACATTAAAATCCATTGGCCTATCTTGCTCTTAGAGATTTTACTCATGCATGATTTTGTAACATCATGCCCTTGGCCATTTGGAAAATATTAGTTCATTGAATTATGCATCTCTTACCAAGTTTGGCACATTTTATTATAAATATATGTAAGGAAGGTCATAAATGTTAATATAATCATCAATTTCATCAGACAGCTTTAAGTATTAAAAAGCTGTCAAAGTCACAATGCTGAATATAAGCTTTCTAAAGTTCTACTTTTAGAAAAAAACAATAAGCTAATAGCATCTGGCTATACAGATTAACTGTGAAGAGTATGATATAAAATGATTGTCATTGACACCAAATGATGTAGGTTATATTTTTTCCTTAGAGTGACAGGTTCCCTTCATTCCTTTTTTGGGAAACTGTCTGCCAGATGCCCAGGTCTGAATAATAATATCTCATCTGTCAATTTTTTTTAAGAAAAATGGTTTTTCATGCAAAAAAACAGGTGAGAATGCAGCTCTGTGCAGGTCTGTTCTCTAGAGAAAGTCATGGTACTGACATTTATTGGCAATGATATAATATGCAGAATTCTAATTGTGGCACACAGAATAATAAAATAATGGTATGCAGGGGTCAATATTTAAGAAAATTAATGATTTTTACCACTGCTTTATCAAGAACAGTCTTACATAAACAGTTTGCTTTTGTTTGTTTGTTTTTTTCTTTGGTTTTTCTTTTTTACCTTGAATGTTGTAGTGGTGAAAAATCCAGTATGACTAGGGGTATGATTTGGTGCCATTTTTGGTTTTTGGCTGTGGCACGTAGTCTTACATTGTTTTTGCACCATGAGTGAACATGTCAAAACAATAAAAAAGCAAACTACTTCTTAGTATTTTTCTTAACATAAACCTTGCAGACATCCTGAAAAAACTCTCAAGGGTTTATGGGAGACTGTGGAATCTGTTTGGAAAATCAATGACCTCAGACACATGTCTATCAAATCCAAGATTAGATTTCCTGGCTCCTGATATGTAGCCTAGAGCTGGTTTTCATCATATGCACTACAAATTCCTCCCTCTCTCTGAAGACAGAAGAGGCTTTGACATTCTTCTTTTCATTTTTTAAAATTTTTTGGAACCCCCATTAGGATATATTCTCTTTTTCTTCTAATTTATGAATTATAGTAAAATTCTACAGTTACTGAATTAGCCAGTTTTCCATCCAGATGTCTAAAGTTAAAGTATTTGGAATTATAAATTCCCTTTTCTCTAGACACAGATGGACTCCCATGATCATTGTATTCAATAGGCTTGGAAATTTTATTTTTAATCTCCAAAGCTTAACATTCATCTCTTTTCCTTTGAAATCCTTTCACAAGAATTTGAGCTTCCCTAAAGCAAATTGCTGGATCTCTCAGTGTGGGAAGAGATTACATAAGTGGAAACCCAAACAGATAAGCACAATTATGTATTTGTAAATAACAGGACCCCTGGCCTATAACCTTTGGTCCACACATGCAAATGCCATGACAGAACACAGTGGGCGACAAGCAACCCTCCCCTTAGATGGATTCTCATGCTAAATAAACAGAGGCCTCCACTCTTGCTTTCAAATATTACTTCCATGTTATCCCTCAACATATTCTGATCATTTTTGACTCTAAGGTTTTTTCCCAAAAGTGACCAGCTTTGGATTTCTGTAACATTATTGTATGTCTTTCGTCTCTATGTTTACTTGCCTTTCCCTATTAAAGTTGCTGTAGATGTTTCTCTCATTCAGGACAGCATTTGGAAGGCGAGAAAGGAGTATGGAGTGTTTTTTTTTTTTTTTTCAGAATATTCTGAGGATCATTTTAAAGAGATGGATTCTAAGTTATCTCTTGCTACTCCTTTTATTCTAAGGAAAAAACTCCAAGACTCCCAGATATAGATATCAAAATATGGTTAAACATATATATTTTTAATTCTGCAGCTTCATTCCCAAACAAGTAAACTTAAAGTGTTGTGCATACTCAGTTTTTGTTTCAAAAGGTAATATGTCCAGTCATTCATATAGCATTTATATTATAGCTGTCTGGAACATCTATAAGTGGAGTGCCGAATTCCTTTTTAAAACTCGGATATTTTACACCATCATTTTTACAGTAAAATTTAGTGGGTTATAGACACACAGCTTAACTATTTTTCTAGGTTACACACTCAATTTCTGGATAATTTCATCAGGAATAATATAAAAGCAGTTGAAACTTTTATCGATTTTTCATTGGCTTTTGACTCTGTGGGTAGAAACTAGTTACTGCCTAAACTATCGTAACTGGGTACAAAATGCTTGGTAATAATGCATGCCTCAGTCCTGAATTTTAATAATATTTTGAGATTCAAGGATGATAGAACAACTGATCCTAGTTGGAGAAAAGAGAGATATGACTACTTATAGTATTTCATATTTCAGAAAGAATTATATTACTGTGTCCTATAATAAAAACAGTTATCCTTAAAAATATATTTTAAAATGTGATTCTAATTCGATCAAAATAAATCTTAGTAAGATTTATTTTTTACTTTTAGCTATTGTGACACTTATTTTTAATAAATACATTTTCAGATCGGTAGAATTGACTAGGAAGTTCTTTCTCAAAACTTTACTTTTAAATATTACATTGTTAATAAATAGGTGGAGAGCTAATGACAACTGGAATAAAGAAAGACCAAGCTAAAATGATCTTGGCTCTAGGCTATCATATAACATTGAAGAACTATATGACTGTTTTCACTTTTGTTAACAAGAATCGTGACTTGTTTTTGAATAAAAATGTCACTTTATCCACATGTCTATCGCTAAGGAGTTATTTTTGGGGTTCTTGTTTATTTGGAGATAAGAAAGTCCATAACCCAGTTGAAATTTCTTGGTTGATACCTCATAGTAAGGAACAACACTGATGGGCTCTCATGTGCCTACAAGTTCACATTATGTTTTCTAAAGTTTTACTTTACTTAACCACAGACACCGAGTCATGAGGAGTCCCAGGATTTCAAATTCTTATCATAGAATTAGTCTTAAATTGTCTGCTAACCAGTTGTCTAAAACCTCCTGAGAAAAAAAATGATATGTAAAATAGCTTAGAATAAGGTACGCAAATCACTCAGAAGCAAGGAAGGTAGGAACTATGTTGTCATGTATTAATTTAAATACTCTCAGAAATTGTATCTATTGTGTTGTGTTTAAACACTGTTACTTCAACTTTCATGAAAGGACACTTAGGAAATCTCCACATGAAAAACTAGAGCCATAAATTAACTCCACAAAAAAATGTAATAAATTAAAAATATATAAAACAATCTTTGGTAACCTCAAGTTCTTACTATGTTTATTTATAATAATGTGAATTATATAATAAGTATAATAGTAATAATGAATAGTTTATAAATACTAAATATATGCCAGCCTATAATTTATATTTCATAATTCTTAGAATAATTGTTTGGGCTAGGAATTCTCACATGAGAAAACAGAATTTCAGATAAAGAAAGTTTCGAAAATTGAAATCGTTTTCACTTTTTATTACTAGAGAGAACTGTGGTATATTTATACTCAACTATGGCAGCCATTGATGCTTCATTGTCTGTTTTACAACAATAACATTGTTGAGAACCGCCCTGCCTGGTATCAGAAGCTGTAACCCTCGCCTAGGCTAAGGCTGAGGGAACGACCTTGGAACCATAAGCCAGCAAGGAGACAAAAGCTTATCTCCCTTGCAGGAGCACTGCTTCTGCTCCTTTTACTTCACCCTTCCTGGACCCCAATGCTTGGTCAGCCAATGACAGGTAAGATTCCCCGAGGGGGGACGACCTAAGACAGGCACGATCACGTGGGAGGCCCCCAAGGAAGGACTTTGGGGGCTACAGCAAAAAGGGGTGTTGGACTCTCACCCCCATCCCCACCCCCGGCTTTGACAAAGCCTGAGTGCTCATTCCATCTGCGAGAAAATCCCCTTATCTCTTGGTTGCCTTAGTTCCCCTTGCTCCACTTAAGCCTGAAACAATGACAGAGTGCAGCCCTGTACTAGAAAGGGCGGGTTCCCTGGGTGATCAGGCCTGAGAAAAGTTACCTGTCTCTCTGTGAAAAATCCTGTGAAACCTGCTTTGTTTAGAATGCTCTCGGTTGAATGAGAAGGGTCCAAGGAGGAAGTAAGTTTGTTCCTCAAAGTTTTACAGCTCTTTGACCCTGACTCAAAGTAGGCTCACAGGGTTCCTTGTTATTTGATTCTTACTTCCCTGAAATGAGTAATGAGCTTTACCTGAATTCTTGTACAAACAAACCCAATAAAAAGCCTACTGGGACAGGAGAACGTGTGCCCTCCCCTAGAGAGGGTGGCCAAAGTGCCCTCCACTAGGGAGGGTGGCCAAGGTGCTTTCCACTTGGAGAGTGGCCTCTCCATCCCTACCTCTCCACAGAAAATTGTCTGTCTCTGTGTATGTTCATTTCTCGTGTGTTGACGAGCCATCCGCAGCGTTCCGCGGTCACTGCTGGTCGGTGATCGCGTATCAAAACATATTGCTTTTATTACATTATAGGTGCCACTCTAAGTTCTCTGTATAGATTAATTTAGTTCTCACTACAAGCTATAAGTAAGAAAGAGCTGCCAGACTTTCCAAGCACATAAATATCCAATTGTAGGATTAGGATTCAGTCTCAAGCTATCGGTCCTGAGTCTTTGCTCTTAATCATTAGCAACGTTATTTGTTATTTGTAGTATTTATATTTTTTCTTCATGTTTGGTATTTTTATTTGCATTTTCCCAGGTCAAATTCCTAATTTGATTACTATTTAGATTTTCCTATACATTTTGTCCTTGGAGTTCATTTTATATCTACATTGGGTTATAAATACCATATTAAATCTAGATTGATGACTGATAGATAAATGGCTAAATAGATGGACAAAGTTAAATCTGTACATTTTATAATACAACACAATATTTTAAAATTCACATAATACTCAAAATATTCCTATCATATGCATTTTACATGTCCTCCTAGAATATGAACTTTGCATAGTTAGAGGGAAAATCATTTTTGTCATTGCATTTCTCTTAATACATGCCAGATAGTTCAGCACATTCATCTAATAACTGGGTAATTGATAAATTGGACAACTGTATGCAATGTCACTTTTTTTAAATTTACAAAGTCTAAAATTGTAATACTTAAGAAAACTATTTTACCAACTAGCATAATTTTTGCCACTGACAGCATTGACAAGATATCACAATGTTGATGAAAATGTGGGAGTGGATAGGTGTTATCCAAATCTGTTGTTTTTTTCACATTACCTTATTGGTTACAGTTCATGAAGCAGTGGGAGTTCGAATAGAAAAACAATGAAAGAACTTTTTTAATTCTCTTCCAGAGCACTCACTGGAAAAAAATGAAAAAAAAAAAAATAGAATCTGTTTAACAGTGCAACCATTTATAACATTAAGAGATTTGTAATAGCATATGTTGAAATACTTAAAACTACTAGGTAATTATAGATAAAGGCATTGTCTGTTTAAAAAAAGTTAGCTGTCCCTCTGTACAGTTAAGAAATTAGATTGTGGGCCTTTATCAGTTTAATTCTCTACTTAACCTTAGACACTTTGATAATGGACAACTCACCGAACCATTCTTCATCTACACTTTCACAATTCAAGTTTCCTAACTATAAAATTTATCTGACTTCCAACAATATTGACTAGTCTGAGAAAATGACTTTGAAAATGACTGCTTGCTATTGAATATAAAGGATCTCATAGAAGGGAAAGAACATAGATCTGTGGATGTACTCCACTAATAATATCTAGGTGTTGAGACAAGTATGTCTACTTTTTGTTCTTACGCAGTAAACTTAAAATATATGTGTGGCCTAGGTTATACCACTCAGGAGAAACGAAGCAGGTTCACTGCTCGTTCTCTAAATTCAGTTATTTGTTTTTGAACTTTTGGGTTTTTTAATAGTTTATTTTTTATTGTAATTTTTCCATTACCATTTATTCCTGTTACACCCTTTCAACTCAGCCAACCCCTCCTCCATAATCATCACACTGTTGTCAGTGTCCATGATTCTTTTTTCTATTTCGCTCATCTTTCTACCTCTAACCATCCCCCCTTCCCCAGCTGTCAGCTTGCTCTCTATCTCTGAGTCTGCCTTTATTTTGCTTGTTAATTCAGTATGTTCATTACAGTCCACATATGAATGAAATCATGTGGTAGTTGTCTTTCTCTGACTGGCTTACTTCACTCAGCATAGTATTCTCCAGGTCCATCCATGCTGTTGCAAAGGGTAAAATCTTTTTTATGGCAAAGCAGTATTCCGTTGTGTGACTATCCAACAGTTGTTTTATCCACTTATCTACTAATGGACATTTGGGCTGCTTCCAAATCTTGGTTATTATAAATAATGCTGCAATGAACATAGGAGTGCTTATATTCTTTAGAATTCATGTTTTTGGTTTCTTGGATTAAATTTCCAAAAGCAGAATCACTAGGTCATAGGGCAGGTACCTACTATGTACTAAACATAGTTTATTAAATAAATGATGTTGGGAAAATTGGATAGATATAAGCAGAATTATGAAAATAGACCACCTTCTTACACTACACACAAGAATAAATTGAATTTTATTAAAGACTTAAAAAAACTTGAAACCATAAAATCCCAGAAGAAAATACAGGCAGTAAAATCTCACCTCATAGAAATATTTTTCTGATATATCTCCTTAGGCAAGGGAAATAAAAAAAGAAATGAACACAATGGACTATTTCAAACTAAAAAAAAATTGCACAGCAAAGGACACCATCACCAAAATAAAAAGACAACCACTGAATGGGAGAACATATTCACTGATACATCTGATAAGGGGTTAATATCAAAAATTTATAAAGAACTTACAGAACTCAACACCTAAGAGAGAGAGAGGAACAATTCAATTAAAAAATGAGTAGGGGCCTGAAAAGACACTTCTCCAAAGAAAACATACAAATGGCCTATAGACATATGAAAAAATGTTCAACATCACTAACAGAGAGATGCAAATTAAAAGCACAGTGAGATAACACTCCGCACCTGTCAGAATGGCCGTCATCAATAAATCAGCAAACAAAAAGTGCTGGGGAGGATGTGGAGAAAGGGGAGGAGCCCTTCTGCACTGTTGGTGGGAATGCAGATTCATACAGCCACTGTGAAAGCAGTACAAAGTTACTTCAAAAACTAAAAGTGATTCAGTTCTTTGAATGCTTGTTCTGCCAGTAAGATGTTTAGATTTCTCAAATTTGATGTTTACTTAGGTAAATTTTAGAGATCAATCACATCAAAATCACATGCCTCAACAACTTTCAACTTTTAAACTTGAAATATGTCTAAGATGTCTAAAATAACATGGTATTCAGAAAGAACTAAAAAACGCAAAGATTTTTAAATGGCTCTTGATTAATTGCTAATTATTTCCACTCATTTTAAAAATTCATTATGGACAGGCCAGGTACAAATCTGTCTGAATCCCACAGACTAGGACATAATTTCTGCAGTGCATTAGTAATAAAAAAATTATCATCTTTCTGTGGACCTTGTAGTAATGATATTTTATGTTTATTACTTGAACTATAAAAACTAGAGCATCACTTGAGGAATGGGGTCAATTATCCTCTTCTATACCAACTAAAAATGAAATGTTGCTAGGAATAAGCATTCTTGCAGTGCTAAAACATTTTTTATTAACCATTGACCACGTTGCATGTTGATCCTAACAGATATTCACTTGAACACATGGCTACTAGTTGTGAGCTACTTCCCCCTACAATGGGCTATTTCATTATCAGAACTTGTACAATGTCCTCTATACACTTTATTCAGAGGATTTATTGCATTTTATTTTTTTACTTTTTTTTTATTTAGAGCTACCCGTGGCTAGGGAATAAAGCCCAGGTTAGGGACCATTAATAAATAATCTAGTAGATGGCCTGGCATATAGTAGTTGAAAAAGTTGCCAGTTAGTTGAATAAATTAATCAATTATGTAAATGTATGAATATGTTATATTTTTATACTGTATTGTCACAAGGTCATGAGAATTAAATGTG
>PVIA01005211.1:0-119909 GCA_004024845.1 Tonatia bakeri
CATTTAACAATGATTTTAATAAGCACTAAAAAGTGTAACGAACCAAATAATGAAGAACTCATATTATTTTCTTTATCTTCTTTGTACTTAATTTATTTTGTATGTTTCCTTTGCATGTCTCTTCCCTGAGAGTGTTCCCAACAACATTAGGATTATAGGTAAATGTTCACTTTAGTTCCACTGAAAACTAGTAAAATTCCCATTTGAAAGCTGGATGGATTCCTGTCCTGACCACCCAAGACAGGACTTCAAAGCTTATGCTCATGACACAGTGCCCCTTGGGGGACATGATGTCAGGCTCTGGTGAATTTCCTCTCAAGTCTCAAGCCAAAGGTGCCCCTTCTGGGGCTAAGCAAGTCATGTTGGTTTCCACTTCATGTATGGGGTACAGTTGCAGTGTAAAGTGTGGCCCATACTATACTTGTCCTTGTCTGTGGTTATCATAGTTGTATGCAAGGGCCCAGACTAGGATCTGGCTAAAACAATGGGATCCAAAGCCCAAAGTCCAGGCACTCCAGGCTTCCAGGAGTTCTGCCTTGTGGCTAAGCATTACTCATCCATTCCATTCTCTGTAAGATGCTTATAACTATTCCATAGCCTAGGAAGCCTATAGATTGGGTAGAGGAACTAGCCAGGTATTCTTTGTTTACATCCTTCAGCGAATCCCATAACAATGACCCAGGATGTAGGACCAGAAATATAAACATGTAACTGAAAAAGTCATAGTCTAATGAACATTGTGCCTTCATTCCTTATAACCCCTGGAGTGAGGTAGACAAATCAGCCCAGAGAATTTAGACTGCATGGGGTGTAGAGAATATACACAAAAGCCATCTCATGTTTTTTTCAAGTATATAGTATTTCTGTTTCAGCAAAAAATAAAATACAAGTATACTTTTAAACCCAGTTCTTGGGTTTAAAAAGACATGAAGGTAGGGAGGAAGAAAGAAAAGAAGGAAGAAAGACAGAAAGATTAGAAGAGAGAGAGGGAAGGCAACTCATCAGGACATTTCTTTAAAAGAAAAATACATCTATTAAATGGCAACAAGCATGACACCATTTGGAATACCTTCTAGGTTGAGATCAAGGGCAAGATTCCTGGAGACTCTGCAGTGTAAGTCATTACTAGTGGCCCTGGAATAAGTTTGAAAGGAAAGGGAATGAATTGAGGCAGATACTTGCCTCCTGGGACTGGCAGTTTGAGGGTGAGTCTGAAAGGAGATACAGAATCTGTATAGGAGGAGATCCCTGAGCTTCTGGACTCTAAGGAGAAGTGTGGACTGAATTTTAGAGAAACATTACTCAGCTCTCTCAGTGTCCTTCATGGAAGGCCTGAGTGGAGCAGAATGAGTTGTACCATCTGACTGGGAACACTCATTTGCCTTTACTGGCATGCTAACTTCTAAGGGCCTCAGTTTCCTCATCTACACAACAGGCACAATTAAATAGAAACCATCACATGAAGCATTATGAGTATTACATGAGATGAAACCTGTGACCTGACACCAGAATGTCAGTGGGTCCTCAGAGCCACTGAGGATGTTTGTGTGCTTTCTTTTGCTTTGAGCTGCCTCTCTCATCCAACCCTCTTGCTTTTCTAAAGCTCTCTTCTTCCCTTGCAAACTTCTGATGTCTTCAGCTCTATGCTAACAAGAGGTTTTCCGGAGCTGAGATTGATTAAAATGTAGTGGCATACCCTCATTTTACGTCACCGTGTGTGACTAATAGCTGCAGAATTCATGCCACAGATAAATAATTGGCCCTTCAGCCATCTTCCATGTCTTCAGAGACACGAAACCATGATCTATCACAGCTGCAGACATCTCAATGAGCATCATCTCTAGATCATAATAGATCATGTTACATTTGTATATGCTCGGGAATATAATTTACTATTAAACAGGGCCAAGATCAGCACCACAGAAATTATCCTTCCACCTAGGCAGACTCCTCGACTGCATTATATGCATGCTGCAATGTTTAAAATATTAATTATATTGTAAACTAAAGGTTTACTTTATGTATCATAAATCTGGGTGTCTCTTCTTTCTGTGTGCCTAATAAATATACTTCTCATCAACTTTTAATTATGCTGTTTGCATTATTCTGTCCTGAGGATGAGAGTGTACACTAAATCATGGTCTTCTAATGTGGACTACAGCATAAGTTTAGTTAATTAAACCATATATTTTATTAGTTCTTGCACTTCTATCTTGTAAAACTATGCATTATTATGTTGAAGTTGGTGTGGGGAGGATGCATAAAGTAACATAGCAAAGGTGTTTTTACTATTATTATTATTTATTCTGGAGATTCAAATAATTTAGGAAAAGTTGAATTGTTATATCTCTGTGTCATTCTTCTGCTCTCTGAACTTCGGGCAAACTGTCTCTGAAAGCTGAGAAAGGGGTGAACATGTTTTAAAAGGGTCAAGACACAGTTTAGAGACCAGTTCCTGAGTCGATGATGGAAACTCAAGCTTGTGGTAGTCCCCAAGCCCTCTGTCAAGCAAAAAGCAGCTCCCCAGTAGACCCATTGGACTCAACTGTTTTGTTCCTCTAGGTTGTGCCATTAGGCAAATGGGCTTTGGTTTCTAGAATCATTTTTGTGCTCTTTGATTCAGACACAAAAGAGGCTTTGAGATGTGATAATTCTTTTTGTTTTAGAGAGGCTGGTCATAGGTTTTAGAATGGAAGTCTGAAGTGTTCCCCCAAGGCAGGCAGTTTGAGAAGGGAATGATGAATCAAGGGAGAGATTCAAAGCCTGATTGGGTGACATTGCAGGTCTGCCCTTGCATTGCAGGTCACATGACAAGTGGAAGCTTAGAAGCCAAGGGAAATTAAGTTGAAATCTTACTGTATCATTGACTAGTGATATGGCCAAGAAAAGACATACTATGGTGGTAGCCTCAGTTTCCTCATCTAAAAATGAAGTGCATAAAACTACCCCTTCTAGTTAATGTGATAATTGAGATATAAGACAAGTGCTTAACGCATTGCCAATATACAATAAATATGTGCAATTGTGGTACCTGTTGTTGCTATTGCTGCTGCTACTCTGACTATTGACACTCACAGAATCTTTCAGGTCTGACAAGAGGATGCACAGCAATGAACTGAGCCACAGGCCCAGGGATCCAAATCTACTGAGTCGGTCAATAGCTATACCACAATGCAGCTTGTTCCAAGTCACTCCTGAGTGAATCCAATGCATTGATAGCTAAAACTATTATTTCTGGCGAATTCTCTATGTTCCCCCTTATGCCCATGTTGACCACTGAGTTGTATTGTTCTGGAGGTCCCAACTGCTCCCCCAACCTTCCCCTTGGTATTGTCTGTAGCTATCCCCCTGGCTTTCCCATCTGAACATGCATCCCAGGCCCCAATACTCTGTGCCTCACAGCTCTTCTCCTCATAGGCAGAAGGAAGCCTTACACACAAATACCGGTGACTGTGATTCCATTCAATAGCAAGAGGGTCCTTAAGGCATTGTGAGACCCTTTTGTTGCCTACTCTTTTATAAATGACTCCCCCAAAATATGTTGGCTTAATCAACTCCTTCATTCTATTCTTCTTTCTTCCCACCAAAATGAATAAATAAAGAACAGAGACAAGATCTGTTTTGTTTCAGCTTTTAAAAGTCTTTGAAGGCATGGTTATTTGAGAACACTAAGAAAAAAAAACCCTTTTGTTTCTTAACTGCTACTCAGGTGGTGAAGCCCCCCTTGCTCCTCACATAGCAAGGATAGGGAGGACCCACTGTGTTTTATAGTTGACTCAGGCCCTTCTCCTGAACCCATTTCCTCACGCCCTTCAATTGTGCTGCCCTCCAGGACACAATTCACAGCAGAGTTTACAATAAACAAAGACAATGAGTCACAGCAACTTGACCAGGGTTGACTGGAAGAGTCTTTGCTTGCAGTCCCCTCCCCTGTGAGAGTGTGGGTGGGGACCAGATGAAGGAACCCCCGGAGGAAGACTTGCCTATAATGGATCCCATATGCCAAGGGCTGAGTTCTGATATTCTCCAGTCCCAAAGCACCTAGGCTTTGATTTTTATTTTATTTTGGGTGGGTGGAGGGATAGGATCCGTATGCGTGGGCTTCAGATCTCAAGCTGACAGTTCAGCACTAAATAAAGCATTAAATACAAGTGTCATTTTTTTTCACTAAGTCTGCGTGTGGTCTTACTTCCCCTCTGCCCTATGGTTCTCAACTCCCTTTCTTTAAGACTTTCTTTATCTACCAGTTTAAAAACATTATGAAGAGGTGTGTGCTCTTGACTATAGGAATGTCACTCACCCCCTTTTAATCTGAGGATACTGAAGGGAGGTTGACACTTTCCATAATTTATCTCCCCAGGAATGGGACAAAACTGGAAAAGATATGAGGATGGCAGGAAAAAACTTCAACAGAGGTCTCATACCCGTGTGTCAGCATTTCTAGTCCAACTGAATAGCTGACAGCATAAAAGTCTAATTTGGAGATTTTTTGTGCATTGAACTACATATTATATATGGCCCTCCCTTTTCTGTTGCGACTTTGTAGAAAGAAAAGCAAAGAAAATTTCACCAAGATCTAACCTATTGACAAATAGAATGTTCTATTCTATTTGTCAGCTATGTTCTAAAAGTTCATAACATCTACAGCCAAGCAAGGGGCCCTCGGCTTTATTTTTACAGTTTAATTTCAAAAATCACTCCTTAGACCTTTCATGAGTCTAAGGAATTTCAGTAATCAGTGGTTAAAGGTGGAGAACTTCTGAGAGAGGGTAAACTTGAACCCTCATAGACTGAAAAGCCCCTACAATCCATTCTATGTTTGATGAATGCAAGAGGACCCAGATGGAGCACAGACCTGCAGCATTTTATGTTTGATCTGATGGACTCCACATCTCCACCAGGACAAGGGGGCTTTGCAGGAAAGGAGAAGCCAAACTGAATTCCAGATGGAAAGGAAATCCTAGTGTCACCCTGGGATGCCAATGATCTGGTTTAGTCATTAAGAATGCCACAGCTAACAGAAAGCTTCAATCTGAGCCGTTAAGAATTTACTAGTTTGTCTTTCAACCTCTACTGAGGGAGACCCCTGAACCTTTATTTCCCTTCGAGGCTGTCCTGGGTTTTCTTCTTTAACATTGTCCCTGATTTATGGTATGTCCACATTTCCCTGGATAGTACCATCTTTTGAGTTATACATCATCAGAGTGACTCATTCTGATGATGTATGGCCCCAATACATCATCAAAGCTCCTTGCTCTGCTGTTGCACTAATGATATGTTAGTGTAATACATCACCGGGCTGAGCTGCAGCTGTGATGGATGGCGCCGAGGGTGATGGGAGCCCATGGAGAGGGAAGCTGAGGAGCAGGCTCCAGGTAGAAACAGGAGGAAAATCATTCAATCCCAAGTCTACCTCCCTTCCTGGTACAAATGCCCATACTGAATTAATACTGTGGCATGCATCCTGAACCTTAAAGAAACACAGAAGCATATATTATCCTCCCCAAAAAGTGTTAGCTCAGGGCTCATGTACCTTAAAGTTATGTTATAGGTTATATAGTTACCTTAGAACATAGGTACCTTAGATGTTATATATATGACCATAATTAAGAGGTGGAGGAGTCCATTGAATTGCATTGGGGCAAAGAGGAACAAAAAAGAAGTTGGTCTCTAGAATAAGGACTTCTTCTGCAAGGAGAAGAGCAAGTGCTCAGAGAAGAATGCAGGATCAGAAATCTACAGCCCATATGCACAACTCCCTAGCAGAGCTTGAATGGGAGTGTTTCCGTAGTTTCTCATCTGCTTTTCTCTTTCTGCAGGTGTTTATTCCTGCTCAGGGCTTCTGACTTGCTCTGAACATTCACCTTAAGGGAACTTTGGAGTATTTGTTGCTGGATAGTCCAAGTATTAGACTGAACCCATATTACCTATTACTACTATGACAACAGATGCTACTATACCAGCACTACTGCTACTACTATATTACTCCACTCTCTGGACTCTGTAAAATCAGAATTCCTAATACCACTCTCACTTTCCAGAGCCCTGTGTGTTCTCTTACTTGGAAGGTGTCAGTGTACTTTAGTATGTCCTTATAGTTTAACTATTCTAGATATTTCAAATGAAGGAAATTATACAACAAGTGACTTTTTGTGTCTGGTTTCTTTCACTTAGTGCTTGAGCTGTTTCCACCCTTTGGTTATTGTGAATAGTGCTGTTATGAGCAAGTATTAGTTTTGGTACCTGTTTTCAATTCTTTGGGATATATAACTAGAATTGCTGGGTCATCTGATAAGTCTCTGTTTAACTTTTTCACAGCTGCCAGTTCTTTGAGTGAACATTTGTTGATGGAAATTTTCTAGAGATCTCTCTTTTTTATTTCTTATTTTAGAAAGATGGTATTTCTGGTTATATAATTTAGCATTTTATAGATATTATCCATTATCTTTTGACTTCAATTATTTCTCTTGCTTTATATCATATCATTTTTAAGTATCTGATTTTTCTCTCACCATTTTTCAAATCTTTTGTCTTTGGTGTGATACAAATTTATTAATATTAATTATATTTGTTATTGTTATGTTTTTGTGTGGGTTGCCTGCCTTCAATGGCATGTATTATGCACTTATATCTGTTAATTCCATTAAAGATTGAAAAGATAATACTTAATTCTATGGATATTTACAGAAAAATCATTTGATAAAATTAAACAACTGTTAACAAAAAGGAAACTAAATTAACAAACAGAAAATCTTCAGCCCTGGCTGCTGTGGTTCAGTGGATTGAGTGCAGGCCTACAAACGAAAGAGTTGCTGGTTTGATTCCCAGTTAGTGTACATGCCTGGGTTGCAGGCCAGATCCCTGGTGGGAGGCACATGATAGGTAACCACTTGTTGATGCTCCTCTCCCTCTCTTTCTCCTTCTTTTTCCTTCTCTCAAAAAATAAATAAATAAAAGGTTTTAAAAAAAATATTTGGAATAGAAATGTATTTTCTAAACTTTATAGAAGGTATTTAACAAAAAACTACAGCAAATATATATATTTTTAATGTCTCTGATTATATTTGGCTTGCTTACTTGTTTTGTTGATTAGGTTTCACTTATAGGTGAGATCATATGGTATTTGTCTTTTACTGCCTGGCTTATTTCACTTAGCATAATGCTCTCCATATCCATCCATGTTGTTGCAAAGGAAAGGAGCTCCTTCTTTCATTCTGATGCATAATGGTCCATTGTGTAAATGTATCACACTTTTTTGATCCACTCATTTACTGATGGGCACCTAGGTTGCTTCCAATACCTGGCTGTTGTAAATGGTGCTGCTCTGAACATTGGGGTGCATAGGTTCTTTTGGATTGGTGTTTCATGGTTCTTAGGGTATAATCCCAGCAGTGGAATTGCTAGGTCAAAAGGCAGTTCCATTTTTAATTTTCTGAGGAAATTCCATACTGTTTTCCACAATGGCTGCACCAGTCTGCAATCCCATCAACAGTGCATGAGGGTTCCCTTTTCTTCACAACCTGTCCAGCACTTGTTGTTTGTTGATTTGTTTATGATGGCCATTCTGACTCGTGTGAAGTGGTATCTCATTGTGGTTTTAATTTGCATCTCTCCGATGGCTAGTTATGCCGAACATCCTTTCATATGTCTCTGGGCCCTCTGTATGTCCTCCTTAGAGAAGTGTCTGTTCAGGTCCTTTGCCCATCTTTTAACTGGGTTGTTTGTCTTGAGTGGAGTCATGTGAGTTCTTTATATATTTTGGAGATCAAACTCTTGTCCAAGGTACCATTTGCAAATATATTTTCCCATATGGCTTGGTCCCTTTTCATTTTGCTGATATTTTCTTTAGAGCACCTATAATTCTTAATAGTAAAGCTAAAATTATTCTTTTAAGGTTGGAGAGGAAAATAGGTTCAATATCACCATTTCTGTTAAATATGACAGTGGAGATCCTAGCTGGTGCAGTAAGAAAAGGGTAGGAAATAAACCATACAGGGATGCAAATGAAGAAGTAATATTGACATGGATGTATAATTGACTGCATTGGAAACTCAAAAAAATCTAAAGATAAATATAAAAATTAATGAGAGCTTTCCAAGGTGGATAGATATAATATCCATATAAAAAAAGATTGCATGTCTTATATAAAAATAAATATTTTGAAGATGTAATTTAAATAAAAATACATTATTTGTAATTGTAACAAAAAACAAATAACTAGGAATAAATGTAACAAGAGTTCTGTGATTGTTTGATGTAGAAACATTAAAAAGATAAAATAAAAGAAATTAAAGATCTTAAATGTAGAGTATTCATTATCAATGAATTAAAAAACTCAAAATTCTTAAAGATTCAGTTCTTCTAAATTGATTTGAAGATTTCATGCAATTCTAATAAAAATCCTAACTGATAATTTTAAGGAACTTATTAAGCTGTTTCTAAAATATATACAAAAGAATAAATGCTCCAAATAGCCAAGACATTCCTAAATAAGATGAATAGGATGAAGGAACAGTCCCTAGCAAATATCAAGACTCATTTTAAAGCCAAATAATTAAGGTACTTTCACTATTGTAAACAGAAAGTTAATTCAGAGCAAAATAAAGAGTTCAGATAGAATCCTATGCATAAATGAACACTTGATTATACCAGAGGAAACATGTCACATCACTAAAGGACTGGTAAATAATTGGTACAGGAATAGAAGGCTCTACTCGTGAAAAAATGAAATAAAAGTTATTTATTTACACTTGTTTCATACCATGCAATCAACTCCAGATGAATTCAATGCTTAACTATAAGTATAAAACAATTTAAATTTGGAAGAATATATAAGAGAATATATTCATAAAATTGAACTAGGAATCATTTCTTAAACAAAACTCCAAAAATGCCAACCAAAAGAGCTACATTCAACTACATTAAAATAAGTGTTGTGTTCCTCCAAGGACCCATAAAGAGTATGAAAGACAAGCCATATACAGGGAACAGTATTTGTGTTACATGTTACTAACAAAGGATTGATATCTGAAAAACATAATGAATTCTAAATTTAAAAGGTAAATAGACTTCTTTTAAATGGTGAAGTTAAACCCCAAAGATTCCATGAAAAATAGGACTGTTAAAACTAAGACAAATTCAGCAAAGTCTCAGAACACAAAGTGGCAAAATACAAAATCAACATGCAAAAATCAGTTGTCTTTTTATACACTAATAACGTGCTATCTGAAAAAGAAATGGAGAAAACAGTTCCATTTATGACATCATCAAAAAGACTAAAATACTTAATAATAAAATTAACAAAGAATGCAAAAGACTTGAAAACTACCAAGGAGGAAAAAGACATTAAAAATTACCAAATGTTGCTAAAAGACATTAAGACAACAGAAATAAATGGGAAAAAGACATCATGTTCATGGATCAAAAGGCTTAATATTGTATGTCAATACTACCTAAAGTGATCTACAGGTTTAATGCAATCCGTATCAAAATCACACTGGCATTTTTTGCAGAAATAGAAAAATCCACCCTAAAATTCAGATGGAATCTCAAGGGACCCCAAATAAACAAAGCAATTTTGAAAAAGAAGAATGAAGTTGGGTCTCACACTTTCTGATTTAAAAACTGATTTAAAAACTACAGTAATCAACAAAGTATGGTACTTGCATAAAGACAGGCATACAGACAAATGGAGTAGGATAAACTGTCCAGAAATAAACTGTTTTCAACAAGGGTGCCAAGATCATTCAATGGGGAAAGGACACAATGGTTTTCAAGATTATTGTGTGTCTTTTCCACGAGTCCAGTTGAGAAAACTGGATATGCAGATCCAAAAGAGTGAAATAGGGTCCTTACCCTACACTATATACAAAGATTAACTCAAAATGGATTAAAGAAAGATCAGAAACAATAAAACTTTTAGAAGCAAACAAAAAAATTCATGACATTGTATTCAGCAACAATTTCTTGGTTATGACACAAAGGTCACAGGGAAGAAAAATAAATAGTCATATATTTGATTACATCTAAATTAAAACTTTCTGTGTGTCAAAGGACAAAAGCCACAGAATGCAAAAGCAGTCTGTGGAGTGGGAGAAAATATCTGTACATCACATATCTGGTGAAGGTTAACATCCAGAATATAAAAATAACTCCTACAGCTTCAACAATAACAATAAATAATCATATTTTAAAATCGTCAAAATTTTTGAATAAAGATTTCTTCAGAGAAGATATACAGTGGCTAACAAGCATATAAAAGATGCTCAACATTACTAATCATTAGGGTAATACAAAACAAACCACATGGAGATGTTATCTCGCACCTACTAAGATGGTAGTTACTAAAAACAAAATAATAACTTGGCAATAATTTGAAGAAATTGGAACACTTGTGTCCTGTTGGTGGGAATGTAAAAATGCTGCATCTACTATGAAAAATGGTGTGATGGTTTCTGAAAAAATATTTAAAATAGAGTTACCATGTGATTCAGAAATTCTACTTGTGGGTATGTCTTCAGAAAAATCAAAAGCAAGGTCTTGAAGAGATATTTGCATACCATGTTTATGGTAGCATTATTTACATTAGTTAAAAGGTGGAAGCTACCCAAATGTTCACTGACAGATGAATAAATAAATAAAACAATGGAATATTATTTGGCATTAAAAAGGGAAAGAAGTTCTGACGCACGTTACAGTGTGGATGAACTTTGAGGACATTATGCTAACTGAAATAAATTAGTCACAAAAATACAAATACTCTATGATTTCACTTATTTGAGATACATGGGGTAGTTGAATTCAAATTAAAAGGAAGTAGAATGGTAGCTGCCAGGGCTACAGGAAGAGAAAAATGTAAATTTACCCCGGCTGGCGTAGCTCAGTGGATTGAGCCTGGACTGCAAACCAAAGCATCGCAGGTTCGATTCCCAGTCAGGGCACATGCCTGGGTTGCAGGCCACGGCCCCCAGCAACCACATATTGATATTTCTCTCTCTTTCTCTCTCTCCCTCCCTTCCCTCTCTAAAAATAAATAAATAAAATCTTTAAAAAATAAAACGGAGGAAACTCAAAAAGTAGAAAATATTAAAAAAAGAGAAAAATGTAAATTTATTGGGTAAAGAGTTACAGTTTTGCAAGATGAAAAAGTTCCTGATATTAGTTGCACAATTAAGGATATGAATATACCTGTCACTGAATTGTACACTTAAAAATGTTTAAGACAGTAAATACTATATGTATTTTACCATAATTTTAAAAAATGTCTTAAGGACCTGAAAAAAGCATATCACAGAAAAGTTATTATAATGGCAAATAAAAATACAAAAATGATGAAATTAACTAGTAATTGGGGATATGCAAATTACCACCACAATGAGATACAATTTCACACCTGATAGGTTGAAAAAATAACAAGTTTGACAGTACTAAATGGTTATGGGGTTGTGGAATGCTGAGAACTCTTACACAAAACCACTCCTAGAGTGTGTGGGCTTCTAAAAAATACATATACTTTTTAGGAACTGTATCAATATAAACAATAAGAATCACCCCACATCAGCTTGTCTGCACTATTCTGGAGCCCAAGCTCACATAGTCCTACAGAAGAAATATGTCTCAACCAGCAGAAGCAATGTGTTAGCCAAGAAAATCCCTGAAACAGAGACCCCACCTTGAAGGCCATGATAACCTCATAGATGGGAGTCTGGGAACTAACTTCTCCTGTGTGGCTAGGGCAGGTGGGTTGGGATAGGGGTGTGGGAGTCAGAGCAAATCCTAAAGAAACTACGCAAGTCTTAGAATGACCTACCCACAATTGATCTAAGCCAGTCTTAGACCCTGGAGGGAAATACAGAAACTTTTTAGGAAGGCAGCACAAAATACACAGTTGCCTGTGTGGTATAGGCCTGGGCAGAGCCTTCTTTCCTAGGTATAAAGGCAGCACTGTTCCTATATACTACTGGTAGAGAATGAATCAATATAATCACTTTGGGAAACAATTTGCTTTTATCTTGTCAAGTTCAACATGCACATTACTTATGACTCTGGAGTTCTATTCCTAGATGTACATACTAGACAATTTCTGGCATATTTATCGTAGGAGTTATTTATGAAGCTATTCATTCCATCATTATTCACAATAGCTAAAAACTAGAAACAACTAGTATGTCCCTCTACAATAGTACAGATAAATAAATAGTAGGATTTTCACATCATGGAACATTAACAATTCCATGATCTATAGTTATATACAACAACATGAACGAATCTTAATGTACAATGATGAATGAAAAAAATAATAATTTAAGACAATGTACAGCATGATTCAATTTTTATAAAATTACATAAAAGCAAAATTATATAATATCTAACATATATATCCATATATATACACACATATTTGGAAGGGCAGGTGAAGAAAGCCGTGAGGAATTCACAAATAGATTCAGAAATATTGGCAATGTTTTCATTTTTCAGTTGATTGGGGATTTATGGATATTTGTTTTACTATTAAGCTTCATAGCTTATATATACCATATATTATTTTTATGTATCTAATATCATATATTTATGTATATGTTTGAAAAAGAAAATAAATACAGTTAAAAAACACTTTAAGCAAAAATTTCTCAAACATGTTTGTGGACTGGACTTTTTTTCTATGGGGCATTCATTAATATGCAGAGCTATTGCCCTTGGAATATGCTCTAAGTACCTGATTTGAGAGTCAGTTGAGCTTTATTAATGTGGTTTCCCAAGAGAGTGAGCCAGAATGATGTGTGGTTCTGTGTCTCCTCATTTCCACAGCAATGCCACCCAGAAGGAGATCAAGTTCAACCTTGTACTTCCTCAAAAAATGGGAGAGGAGGATATTTGGAGCTATGACAAATATAAGCCTGGTTGTTCTCAGTACTTGACTCTTTTGCTTTACCTTCCTTGTGAGTATAAATTATTTTTTATTCAGAGAAACATTAGTTCATTCTGAAATAATAAGCACTTTTAGAGGCTGTCTGCTGAAGTCTAATCCATCATGTTCTTGCCCACAGACTATCTCTTCTCTCAAAATCTAAACTGTGAGTGAGAAATGATGTGTAAATTGCCCATTACACCTTCATGGTGAGCAATGCTGGTGTTTGAAGACCCAGTGATGTCAACACAGTGCTGGATAAGGAGCTGTTTTGGCTCTTTGATCAAAATGTAACTCAAGAAAGTAGTTACACACATTCATATTTCTCCCCCACATGAGAGAAGACCTCCAGGGAATGTGGCAGTTGTGTCTCTTGGTTGAACAGATTCAAAAATTTTGCTCTTGGCCATGTAACTAATGCTTACTCATTCCCAATTCAAGTCAACAAATATTTATTGAGATTTATTGAGTGTTGGTTACAATTTTTGGATTGTGTGGCTGAAGATAAAAGATGAATTTGAAATTACCCCCTTCCTCAAGGAAGTGGAATGAGGGACAATGTTGAAAAGGAAAGAGGTTCTCATCTCAGCTCTGCTGTTAACTCGCTGGGTGGGCCCAGACAATTTACTTCAACCATCCGGGGCTGTTTGCAGTTTCATAAATTAAAGTGGTAGGGCTGGATAATTTTGAACATTTCTTCCAAAGTTTAAAGTTGATGTTTCTATGAATTTAGTTGAGTAGATAAGACTAATCAAAGAATTTCATGATTCCAAGCCATCGAGGTCATCTCATTTCCAGTTCCCTAGGTTTGCAAATGTAGAAACCTGGATCCAGAAAGTGATGAGATTTGTTCAAGGTCACATGGCTAAAATATGGGAGAGTACTGGGGGTGTAGGAGTGTGGGGGTGTTTTGGATACTCTACAGTTATTACTTTGGTTGGAATGTGGTCTGTGGGCAATGTCAGAATGCAAGCAGACAATGGAAATCAAGCTGCCCCTCCTCCTTCAGCTATTTCTGCTATAGAGGGGAAAGAAAATTGACCCTGTAGATGAAAGTGTTACATGATGAATTGTGTCTATAGAACCTTGTTGCTAGAGAGAGTTTGCTTTTAAGACAATGAAAGACCTTAACAAGACTTTAAACTGGGAATGTATAGATATCAAAGCATTTACTATCCCATTAGGCATAGCTAGTGTGCCTCCTCCTCTTTTAGGCCTTAGCAACTCAATAGCACTTCTATTACTATCTCTCTTTCATTCTGCTAATGTTCTTTCCTGATATTAACCTGCTTTAAGACTTTATTTCCCATGAATCCTGCCTACAGTAATTTATCAACAGTGGTCTTTGGATGTGGAGCAAAATGGACCAGGTAAGCTCAGCACAGGAAATTTACATAATTCTGAAGGAAGAATTTATGGAGTTAGCCCCAAGATTTGTTTGTAGGGGACAGACATAGAAAAAAATTATCAAAGATAAATTGGAATTAAGTCCATGTCTACATTGATAAGAATATGACATCCCATTAACCTTTCCAGAGATTTTAGAGCAGGCAAGGAATCTCTCAAGTATTGGGAGATGAATTAGTTAGTTATTGCTGTATAACAAGCTACCCAAAATTCAGTGGCTTAAAACAACAATCATTTTATAGCTTGCATATCTGTGGGTCAGCTGGGTGCTCCTGATGAAGACTAGGTTTGTTTCCATTTAGCTGGGCTTGCTTACATATGTTTTAGGCTTGCTCATCTCGGGTATTTTCTCTGAGCAGAGCTTAGTTGAGGAGCCTTGATTGTGGCAGCTCAGGATTCCTCACCCTCTTCTTGGGATCAGCAGACTGGTCCAGGCATCCTTCCAATGGTGATGGCAGAAGCCAAATAGACAAAGCAGAAAAACCCAAGATCTCCTAAGTCCTAAACTTGGAACTGACAGACTAAATCTCTTCCTCATTCCATTGATGAGAAAGCAAGTCACAAGGCTGAGCTCAAACTCAATGAATAGGAACACAGACTTCACTTCTTTCACAGCAAGAACTGCACAATCACATAATAATATGTGGAGAGAGGGCAGGTGGAGAATTTGAGTCATCAATGGAATCTACTATAGGAACCTGAAAAGAGAAAAACTTTTAAAACATTTTTAAAAAATCAATAGATCATGCTGGCCAGCTGATGTGGTTAAATTGGTTGGAGCATCAGCCAAAAGGTTGCAGGTTTGATCCCTGGTCCAGGCACATATGATCCCATTTCAGGGTATGGATGGGAGGCAACCAATCAATGGTTCTCTCTCACATTGATGTTTTTCTCTCTCTCTTCCTTTTTCCCTTCCTCTCTCTCTTGAAGCAATGAAAAATTGACCTTGGGTGTAGATTTAAAAAATAATAATAAAATAGATTACTTTGAGACTTAAATTTAAAAGAAATGCTATTTCTCCCAAAACAAATCCATGGTATGTAAAATATGCTTATGTGTCTGGAGTTTATAAATCCTTTGACATCCATCTGTGGAACTCAAATTAAAATTCCTAGCCAAGAAATTCAGGGTGGCTGACTAAGGGGTGGCACTATTGTAGAGAGAAGGGCACATGCCCAGTCCAGTAGGGTGCTTCACCTATAAGATATGCTAATCTGAGAGCAGAGATTTTTCTATCATAGGGTTAAGTCTTGAGATCAACAAGTATAAGATTCAGTGCCAAAGTATACACAAAAGGAAGAGATCTGTGTGGGTGGCTGTTCTAGAACGTACCACACTAAAATTCTATCTTGGTGGTATTTTCATTAAATACAACACTTTATGAATTTTAACTTTATTGCTTCATTAGCATAGTGACAGGAAGTTATATTTTACTTTTTAAAATGAAATTATTTGCCTCCCTTTAAGGTCCTACTGCTTCTGGAGGGGACAGAAGCAGTGAGAGAGAATTAAGCCTACAGATTAAGTGGCAGAGCTGGTTTTTAAGAAACATGATTTCTATAAGCAGAAGTCCCCCAACCTATGCCAGCCAAGGAAAAGGTGGGCAGTGATTAACCAATAATGCTGCTGTGTGCAGTTGACAAAGGAAACTTGAGCAATGCCAGTGAACTTGTAAGACTACCTGGTAAATGTATAGCTCCCCATAAACATGTATTGGTTGGTTTGTTTTCAGTAAATTAATCCTCTGAGTGAAGTATGTAAAATAATATCCATTAGATTTACTCATCTGCTCTTGGTTAATGAAGTCAAAATAGATGGATGATTTATGAAGATGCCATTTGTAAAAGCTAGGAGCCTCAAAAAATCTGACTTATAAAAACAAAGTAGGAAAGACTATATGATAATATTTAGTTGTTTACCACCTTGTATCAGCAATTGTCTTGTTTGCAAACCAGATCTCTAGCTAGGAGTGCTTGCTCCCTGCAGTACTCATCATGTTTGCAATTCTTTTTTTATGTCTATCCTTCCCTGGATGCTGAGTACCATGGAGGGTTGAGCCTGAACCTACCTTGCTTTCCTGTTGTATTTCTAGTCCCTACCACAGTGTCTAGCACACAGTAAGTACTCAATAAATTTGTCAACTGAACAAAATAAAATTCTTCCAAAGCACTTTGAACACTTCTTCCCGCTTAGCAGGTGCCTTATTGCATACTAGCCCCTTCAAACAATAATGAACCTACATTTATAATGAACATCACTCTCCTTGGGTTTGGCTGCATTTTCAGTATTTCCTGGTGATAAATAGGAATTTGAAAAGTGTGTTATTATAATAGTATAACTCGAAGTCAAGAAAATTATAATGAAGCTGAATTCAAGCAAGGATTTAAAATGCACAATTTCAAAGCTGTTTTCCCACAGAGGCTTTATAATGATGAAAATATTTTTAAGAAACTTTTTTCTTTTGACTCCATGTTTAATCAGAAAATTTTAATGTGTTCTATTTTACATAAAAACTCTAGCTTATTATTAACAATAGCAATATTAATTGATAGTCACTGGGAACTACAATACTGTCTAGCCTTTGGGATGAACAATTAATTATCATCACTTTTTTGTTTTTATTTTAATTAAGCACTTATGCAGCACTTTACATATTTGATGTACTTTATCACCATTAATTACAGAATTAATGCACAAACATAAATTATACATGTTCAGAAAAAAGAATCATCTTTAAATTGTGAATAAAGGATTGTAAAGTTTGCATAGTTTTTGTCTCTGGGAAGAAAATTCTGCTCATATGTAATAGGAGTTTCAAAAATATGCTTTTATAAAGAATGACAAGACTAGTAAATGTTAACTAATGATTTTTAAGTAGCACTTGTGGCAGATTCTAAAAAATGGGTGTGGCTTAACTTCTTTAAAATACCTGCTGTTTTCAGAAATACATATTTTTGGAAGCTTAATGCTTGCTAATTATGCCCCACTTCCCTTGTGAGGCTGGGTCACTCAAGGAGAAATGTTTTTGCATTTTTCTTTTTTTTAATTTTTATTTTAATTTTTGTTCATGTACAGTTTTCTGTCTTTTACTACCATCCCAGCCCACCCCGCCACAACCCTCCCTACCTCCCTCCAATTTCCACTGATTTCTTTCTTAGTTCAGAATTTGAGAAAGGAAAATGAAGACATCCTTTCAGATAAGGTGCACTGTACCTTCAGAAGCAGAGGAAAAACCAGGGTTTGGAATGCAGAAATGGGCTTTGTGAGGGTTTTGAGTATGAAACACAGAGAGGGGAGCTAAGGGCTGCTGAACTAGGGAATGTTTGTCATGAGCCCAGGCAGCCTGCTCTGTGGACCCAGGGAGGCAAGGAAAGCTCTCAGAAGGGACTGTGCTGAGAAGGAAGGGCCCTTCACTTGTGAAAAACAGTCCTTGGAACCATGCTTCTTGAGCTAAAACACTATGACAGGGTAAGTGTAGCTTCCAGAGCAAAACTGTTGGGGTTCAGCTATAAAAATGACTTCAGGCAAATTCTCTCACCTTTCTTCTTCTGTGACTTAGGAATAAGACATGTATGTACCTCTAGGGTTGGTGTGAAAATGAAATTAGTTAATTCATGTGAGGCACCTCTAAACAGTAGCTGGCATATACTAAATTATTGACCAATGTTAGTCATTTTTATTTGTTACTATTTGGTCCATTATAGAAGGGCCTAGGGGATTAAATCACAGATGGAATTGAATTACTCATAACTTTACTTTCAAATTATAAGTCCTGTGCTCCCATTTTCAGTACTCTATACTCTGTTTTAGAAACTTTTTAAGAGTAGTCAGTGTATGCCTGTGTATTAAAGATAGAGGGGAAAATCTGTCTGATGATAATAATAAGAGTGCTGCTCTGGCCAGGGAAATGATTAACAATAGCAGGTGCATCTGAGGAGGCTTTACATCCAAGACCTTGGTTTTATTGGTGCTGTACTATAACTACTAAGCTAACCAGCCATACAACTAGTCACTGGAGACAAGAGGTAAAAAGAAATGAACTGAAAGTAGTTTCTCAGCAGCCATGAGATTACCTGACAAGCTCTGGGTTGCTCTGATTATGGTCATTCCCCATGGAATCTCTATTTCCAGCACAGGATCAATTATAAACTCCTTCATTCTTTTATTGATGTGTTCATTCAGTTCTCTTTTATGCTATAGACTCCAAGCTGAAACTCCTACTGCTGAAAGAAATCCTTTAATAAAATAGATCCAACTGGTTCTAGGAAGTCCTAGATGACAAAACCCAGGTTCAGCATGGGAGGTCACTGCAGGTGGGGTAAGGAAGAATTTCATTTCAGCCATATCAGGGCCACCATGTTGCATAAATGCAGGAAGTGTCATGAAGATTGGGGTTTTGTGCTGCAGCATCCTGGACCAGCATAGAAATCATCAAAGTTACTATGTGCCCCTTGTCACCAGCAATGGCCCAATGGAAGCTGTGAGACCACAGAGTTATGAAGATTAGATTAAATGTTGGCTCTCTTTAGTCCAGAGCTTTTGTATTGCTAAAATATTTGAAGATATAGCTTTTTTCCTCCTTTGGGAAACTTAACATTTTTTCTAAGGGAGAGAACTAAATTAATATGTAGTGCATGGTTATGATTAAATGCCATCACAGTTGCACAGGTAGTACATTGTGTATAATCTCATTTGAAATGAAATATTTTCTTAATCTGGCCAAGGAAGGAAAGAGAGAGTTTACCAATGATACTACAGTTTGTTTGAAGAGAAAAAATGCTTATTAACCAAATCATATTCACAAAACATAAAAGAGTTTGTCTTTCCACATTTAAATATATGCCTTTTAAAATACAGATTGATAAGACTTGAGCAAGTGCAATCTGGTACACACAACCTCCTGGTCAGAATCTAAGGGGGAGGGTCAAAAATAAGAAAAACAGGATACATTTGTTCACTTAGGCATATGTTAACCTGGAGAGCCAGATATGGGAACAGAGCCACAACATGCAACTGGGTAATTACTTCTAATACATGGAGTTTATTTTGGAGGAACATTTAAGGATCTCAGTAAACTGTGGACATACACTCACTCACACACACACACACACACGTTATAGAATATATATATATATCCATAGTTTATTATGGATATATATGGATGTATACCCATATATATATAGTCATACATGGATATATGTACTTCCATATATACATATATATGTATGTATTTCTGCACATGTAAATACCTCATCTATATACATGAACTTCATTCATGCACTATTACGTATAGAATCTCTTTCATGGACAGACCCTGGAATTCCTGGATTCCACAAAAAGAACCAGGATGTAGAGTAGCCTCCATTGCTTGACAGTTGTGCCCCTGCTGTTTCTAGGGTGAAGATTTGCTTCTGCAACTTGTCTGGACTCTCCCCAAGAGTAGGAATCTCATTTTTCTTTCTAGCACGTTGGTACCTACTACAATGCCAAATATAAGGGTATTTAATAACTTCAAGCCAAATGAGTAAATGTTGAAAGACTGATTCTAAAGTTAGACCCAAGACTAACATTTTCCCAACCACCCCAAGCTAAAGAAAAGTCATGTTTTCATATGCTTTTCTCCTCTTGTTGAATGTACTCACTGGACAAGCAAGACCTTTCAACACCTCTGCTTGAAGGAGAATATAAAATTTTTCACTCTAAAAAGAATCTAAACCTGGCTCCAAAAAGGAGTTTTCAAACCTGGGAAAAACAGCCCCAAGCATTGAAACAAACCTCACAAAGCCTCCAAATAAGATGACGTTAAAGGGACTGTGCCAAGAGTTCCAAGGAGCTTAAGAAAGTCGCCTTGGGGAAGCCTTAGGGAAGTCTCCCTCTGAGTTTTCTGCAGTGCCTTGGTCCCCGGGGCTACATTTTAGAAATGTGTCTGCCTCCTTGTTCTTGGCCAACATCTCCTCAGCCAAAACCAATTGGGACACAAGGAATGTCTTACAAAGGAGAACCAGTGTCACGAGGGGACCCTTTGTGAGCCTTCCTGGAAGTTCATGGTACTCCAGCCCCATGGCTGGGATTCAAAGCAGGGATGAACTTTTGGCACGAACTTAGTTGCACATTCAGGCCATGGCTCAGCCTCTGAAAACTGGGAAATGCCACTGAACTGGTGGGGAGCAGTTCAGAGAAGTCAGTATGAGAGTGCTGCCATGGGCCAGACACCTCCTGAGGAAGGACAAGCATGAAATAAGAAAAAAGGTGCCTACTGACTAGCTACATAGAGAAACAATGGGCCTCTTGTGGTGAAGAGAAGTGAGGGGAATTCAGCTTTGCAGCTGCCCAGATCTGCCCTTTTGGATCTGGGCCAAGTAAGACTTAACTGGCACTGGGATGAGATGCCAATACTGGGCTTTCCATCAATGCTTTGGAAAGCATATTTTTGAAGACATGAGTTCTCAGAGTCTTGAAGACCAGAGTTTTGTGTCCCATATTAAGCATGATGCCTTGGGCAAAGAATCCATTGAGCAATATGATTTATTCCCCACTTGTGAATTTGATAATTTATTTAACATTCACTTTGAACAAAATGAATAAAACTAAATTATTTTTCATTAGGCAGGTAGAGTCTAGATAGGGGCGATGGATATGGACCCAAGCAATTGCAATGGCAGGACATTATGATGAGTATACAAAGACCAATGGAGGACACAGAAGAAAGGGCACAAATTTCAATTATACAAATCCAGAAGTCTTCATGGAAGAGAAGAAGGTGTTAGAACCAAGATGCAAATACAATCATAAGAGAGGGAAATAGATAGTACATGCTCCACCCAATCTTCAGAGACTCTGAGAATAAATATATACATGATTAGATAGATGCAGTGCTCATATTTATTTGGAAGAAAGCCTTTGTACACTAAACACCTTGGTCTTTGATAATCATGTAATGTAATGACAGTACACTGCTTGTCTGATATATCTCCATAGTTTTGTTTTAGCAACTTCGGGTGAGGCAGCTGAGGCCTGAAAAACACCATATCATCCCCAAGAAGAGAAGATACAAAGGCGAGAGTTAAGGGTGGTGACACTGTTTTTCAAACAGAAAGCTTCCATGGCTTTGGGTCAAATTAACATCTTCTACATCTTCAAGACACAATGTTTTGTAGTGGGATAGTCAGTCTGACCTGAGTTTAAATTCTTGTTCTGACAATGCTACACATGTGATCTGGGACAGGCTAACTTGGATTCTCTGACCCTGAATTTCCTCAACTGGGAAATGGGAACACTTTTATTTACCACAAAGGGTGGTTGTAAAGAGCAGAAATTATGATGCTTGATGAACCCCAGCACCTATCAGGTCCTCAGTGCAAGTGCTAACTTGTTGCAGAATTCTAACTCTTAATAGGCCTAATTCAAGCTACCCCTCATGATCCTTAATCTATAGTGATATTTCCATACTTTATACTATAGCTTCCATTTTTTTGAAACTTCCAGTATACTTTCCAAGTTTAAACCAAACTTCCTGGACTTGTGTAAGTTAATTTAAGCCTTGGACGTATAGACAATTGAGCTGCAAATGACCACATGGAGGGTATACCCACTAAGACCATTAGCCCACCTCCTCATTCTCTCCCTTATCAATTGCCCACAGGGTCTTCTGCAGATATTCTCTCCAGAAAGCAATTTTATTTAGACAACATAATACATTTTCACCATCTCTAACAACCCAAATATGAGGGTAAATAGAGACACTGGGAGCCAAAGCTTTTGGGTTTCAAAGGCTTAGATCAAAAAGACCAGAATTTTTATGACACTGGGAGAGTCTCCTCTCAGAGAGCTGATTCCACATTGACCTCCCTACCTACATCATCTTGTTAATAAATGTACTAGTGCTGACTCTGTTGGCAAAAAACAGGGACCCACTGCAGAGACCTGCAAGGGGCATCCTTGATTCTTGAAGTGTGGACCATGAACAACTTTGATCAAACATGAAGAATTGCTTCTGCTACTTGATAAAAAGCAGATTTATGGGACTTGCTGAAGACCTAATGGATAGGGCAATGAATTTGCATACTTGACATATTCCCCAATTGATTATGATGTCTGTTACAGTTTGGTGTTTGCTGTCCAGGTGGGTACAACAGGGATCTTCCACCAACATCAAGTCATAGTCGTCCACAGGTCTTGCATTTGTGAAAGGATGCTGTGGCTAGAACTGAGGCAGCCTAGAGGTGCTGGTGAGGTCATGGTTAGGGTAGAGCCATGATTCTGGAAGAGATGAGTAGTATGGAGTGTGTTAAGTTGGGCACAAATGGAATGGCAGGTACCTAAGGTAAAAGTAAGACAAGAGGTGAGAATTATGCTGAGCTGACACCGCAGAGGTAACAAAGGATCAGAGCAAGCAGTGTAATAAGATAGGGAGCCAGACAAGGGCAAGAAATCCATACTGCTTTTTCTAGAGGTGTCATGGGTCCTACAAGGATTCTCAAAGGTGCTCACCCACATCCTACAGTAGGAAAAAGTAAGATATAAGATACCCAATCAGAGAATAAGAAACCAAGAATAAGAGCATCCTTGTTTATTTAAAAAAAAATTCTCCAAACAGTTCTGAACCTCAGTGTCCAGATCCTGTCTGTCACTTAGCTCTGATCATGGGACATTAAACACCAACCACAGGTCATGTTGGTGCAAAGAGCAGAGCCACACATCAGACAGTGTCCTGCACATTTTGGATATTAATCCTGACAGAAAAATCTTTAGCATCGTATGGATTAGTCAATGTAAATTCATTAACTACTTGTCATGACTGTAATATAATCTGGCCTGACCGTAAAGATTCAACAGCACAGTGTTAATCAAATCTACACAGAAAACAACACATTCTGTTTAAAATCAACGACTGCTCTTCTTGCCAGATAAGAGGATCTGGGGCTTAAGTGGGGAAAGGTGCTTTTTTGCACATCCCTGGTAGGGGCCCTCCCATCAGCAGAAGAGCATCACAAGCCATGACAATTTGAAAGTACCTTTCATTTCCAGCAAACTTTGCACCCTCCACATAATGGGAGCCCGTCAATCTCCAGTCCCCATCAGCAAGAGGTTCACAGATAATAAAGCAGAATGTATTCTGCAGGGTTGAACATTTTCTCCTAGGATGAGTCATTATCAGGTTTTAATCATGCTCATTAGCTAGCCATTAGAGTTCTGTCCAGCTTTTTACTGCCAGAAAGGAGAGGAGAGAATGGTTGTGGCGGGGGGTTGCACCCTACCTGATGAAATACTCACCATCTGTTCTTAGCTGTAACTCCCTGTATGAAGCACCTTGGTTTATGGCTACAGCAGTCTTTGATCCCCAGTGCTGAATCTACTTATTTCTCTAGGTTGAGCCAGGCCTGGGCCCACCAGGACATGAAATAGTAAGAATTTGACATTCACTAAAATCAGAGGCAAGCCAACACCTACGTAACCAATCTGAGGTCTCCATTTCAGCAGATACATGTATTTTAATTTGAATAGCTTGGTATATTAAGGAGCCAATAAGAAGGTGGCTTTAAAACAAATGAATGCATTGGAAGTTACTGTAAATTTGTTTCTTTTCTGTCCTGAAAGCAACTGCCACTGAATAAAACAATATGGACTTTTTATAAATGCAGAAAGAGTGTTTAAGATTTCTAATATCTTAGTGTTTGTATACCATTCTCTATCTCTCCAAAACTGTACTTTATCCCAGATTGTGCTGCTCTTCATTCTTTTATCTTTGTAAAGATCCGTGTCTTACTTGGGCCAAGCATCTGAGATAGGTACACAGTAGGTGTTTCACGAAGTTTTGTTGAATTCCCAAAAAATTAAAATACAAAGTCATTTTATTTATTTCCAGCATAAGGTTTTTGTTTTGTGTTTTGTTTTTGTTTTTGTTTTTGTTTTTGTTTTGGTGCCTATGCCTACTGCTTTAAAACATTCCACTTGGCCCTGGCCAGGTGGTTTGGCTAGAACATCATCCTATACACCAAAATGTTGCAGGTTTGACACACGGGAGGCAAGCAATCAATGTTTCTCTCTCACATCCATGTCTGTCTGTCTGTCTGTCTCTGTTTCCTAGTTCATTGCTACCCATCCCCACCCACCCCCAATGTCTGATTAGAAGCTCTTGAAGGAGATGGGGAAAAGGTTGTGAGGATCATCCAATTTAGGCATTGGATTCTGTGAGTGTTGTATTTATTTACTGGTGTTTCACTCACATTAATAATAGAATCACAACATTATAGGATGTTGAGTGTCTTCCTTTTGCTTGTAAGGAAAATAAGACCAAATAATGAAGGTACCTTCTTGAGATTTTAGAGCAAATGAGATACAGCAGTAAGTCATGAGCTAGTTTGAGCTCCACAAGCACAAGATCGAGTCTGTTGCATCATCCTGCAGTTTTGTTGAGCAGCACAGGGCTGAAAATAGCAGGGACTAAAAACAAATATGGAAAAAGTGAATGGATGAATGCATGGATAGATGGATGAATGGTTGAGTGAATGAATTACTGTGTGATGAGTGAATTTTTTCAAAAGAGTGTTGAGTTTAACTGTTCAGAGTTCAGGGGCAAAAGCCAATAGACACTGTTATTTTTGGGGGACTCAAGTTTTGAATCAAATCCCAGAACTCAGATTCCAAAAGAAATGACAGGAATAATTATCTTTAAAATTCACATTAGTAGTGTGACTTTTCTTTGGAAATTTTCAATGCATAATTTTAGAGATGCCAGCTGAGAGGTAGATATTTTTTCCAGTAAGACAGTGCAGACCACTTCAATTATCCCTGGAAAAAGGATGTTTGTTCTTCCCTCTTTCAGTCTTTCACTGAACTCTGCCTGCCCCATGAGGAACTCTGGGACAGAACAGGATATGTCTGATTTATTCTTTTTCTCTAATAAAGTTTGTCATTTACTAAAAACTAAAATGTCATCCTCTTTCCTGCATTATTAATTCCCCAGGCAGCCTCTCCAAGCTGTGGACAGCCGAGCACCAGTGAGGGATGAAGCCCCGTGGCCTTCCCTCCTCCTGGGACTTGCCACACATGTGGAGCCAGGCTCATACACATGTGCACGTGCACACACACCAATCTGCTTTGTGCCAGCCAGGACCAACAGCCTGGAGAAGGGTTTTCATTTCTTTGCGCCCTACAGGCCCTTCCTGGTGGTTTTTTTCCTCTCTATGGGTAGCAACCACTGAAATAAAGTTCTCTTCTTTGGGAAATCTAGTGAAATATAGAACACATCCAAGCTGTCTGTCTTGGATGAGAGGGCCATCCTAGCTTGCCTAAAAGCACATGAAGACATGGCTATTCAATTTTCTTGCTGAAGGTTGGGCACCATTCTTGTTAATGCTGATAGCACTTAAGTTCCACAAGCACAGCAATCCTTGTCTGCTTTGTTTATTGATGTACCCTAAGTCCCTAAGAGGGTACCTGTTATATAGTAGGTACTCAATAAATACATTTTGAAAGAATGAATAACTTAGGGTAATTTTTAGGAAAATATATCATCTCTCCTTGCATACGGTGCCTAAAATATGCGTCCTGCCTCTACCCCTTTCCCAGGCAAAGTCCCACTTAAGGACCAGTTCAATATCACCTCTTCAGCATTTTTGTATAATCTCCACTCTAAGTGTAGGTATTACTCTCTCTTCCTAGCCCTCATAGCACTTCACTTTTATTAGATAAATGCACAAATTGCATTGCAATTATGTAGTTACATATTTTTGTCCTTCATTAGTAAAAAGGTTTTTCTAAGGCGACACACCGTTTGTTCATTTCTAGCCTCTAGCATATATTTAAATTGCTATGTCATTGTAGCACAGTGACAAAAATGTTGTTTCTGGAGCCAGACTACCTTGCTTTGAATTCTACCTCTGCTATTTGCTACCCATACAGACTTGGTCAATTTCTAACATTATGTCTTTCTTTCATTTTTGTAAAATGGTATTATTAATAATATCCATATTATAGTAGTTGTAAGGGCTTTAATGAAGACATATAAAGCACTTAGAACTCTGCTTTTGCAAATTAAGCACTCAATAAACATTCGCTTTTATTTTTTATTTAGAATGATGCTTAAAGTTGACATTTAAAAAAATAAACTGATTAACAAGGTAGAAACAGAGGCATGGGTACATGGAACAGACTGGCAGCTATCAGAAGGGAGGGAGAAGGGGGAACTGGATGAAAGAAGGTGAAAGGGTTAGCCAAAGAACATACATGTATAGCCCCTGGACAGAAAGGAAAGGGGTCCAGGATGGGTGGAGAAGGGCAAAGTCGGAGTGGGGGAAATGGGGACATCTGCAATAGTGTAAACAATAAAAATAAAGTTAAAAAATTCTTTTAAAAATGTATTTTTCTGCCTTGGCTGGTGTGGCTTAGAGGATTGAGTGTCAGCCTGTGAACCAAGGAGTCACCAGTTTGATCCCTAATCAGGGCACATGAGTGGATTGCAGGCTCGGTTCCCAGTAGAGGGCATGCAAGAGGCAAGTACACACTGATGTTTCTCTCCCTCTCTCTCTTCCTCCCTTTCCCTCTCTCTAAAAATAAATAAATAAAATCTTTAAAAAACGTATTTTTCTCCACAACCTCTCCAACATTTGGTATTACTTGGTTTGTTGATAACAGTGTTCTAACAGGTATGAGGTGGTATCTTATTCTAGTTGTGATTTGCATTTCCTTAATAGCTAGTGAAGTTGAACATCTTTTTATATATCTGTTGGCCATTTGTATGCCTTCTTGGGAGAAGTGTCTGTTTAGGTCTTCTGTTCATTTTTTTATTGTATTGTTTGTTCGGTGTTGAGTTGTATGAGTGATTTATATATTTTGGACATTAACCCCTTGTTGGAGCATGCTGTTTGCAAATATCTTCTCCCATTTGGCTGGTTGCCTTTTTGTTTTGCTGTTGGTTTCTTTTGCCATGAAGAAGCTTTTTAGTTTGATATGCTCCCATTCATTTTTTGCCTTTACTTCCCTTTTGGGGGGGGGTAAAATTCATGAAATTTTCTTACTCATATGTGGGATATAAAACTGAAAGCAACAAATGAACAACAACAAAAAAAAAACTCATAGACACAGACATATGGTGTTTACCAGAGGGAGAGAGGGTGATGTGATTAATAAGGGAGTTAAATACATGGTGATAGAAGAAGATTTGACTTTGGGTGCTGGGCATAGAATGCAATATATAGATCATGTATCATAGAACTGTACACTTGAAACCTATTTAATTATATTAATCACTCCAAAAAAGTTAATTAAAAAGAAATAAACAATAAGTAAATAAGAAGTTGTCTTCTGATTGTTTAATGTTTAAGCAATCTTTTACCAATAGTAACCCTTGATTTCTGTTGTGGAGTTCATCTCACCCTAAATCTTAAATTTCAGTCTCCATAGTTCTCCCAGAACTACATTCTTTCCTCCTCAGTACAGTGGGCTTCTGAATCAGATCTAGCCAAGGATTTCTCTGGTACCAGGATGAGGTCAGAGATAAATACGTGACCTTGTTATAGCCAGGAAGAGAATGTGAAACTTCTGTTGGGATACCCGGAATAAAGGAGAATGCCCTTTCCATACTGGACTAAATATGGAACTCTATGGGTCACTGTTCCATCTGTCTCATTCCTGGAGGGCAGAGCTTATCTGAGAAGAGAGTCTACGAGGAAGAGAACTGGACCAAGGAATATAGCAGGAAAAACTTGATCTCTGATGACATCGTGTGAGCTACTGATCAATCTATGTGAGGAACCAGCAATACTCCTGAACATTTCCTTTTATGAGCCCTGTTCCCCTGATGATTGCTGCATTGTTCCTCAATTTGGTGGCTTGAAACAATGGCAAAATGTATTTTGCCCACAAATCTGTTTGCTTCTCCTTCACTAGATGTCAAAGGCTGTAGCCCGAGGGCTAGTGTTGCTGTCATCTGAAGGCTTGGTGATAGCTGCCAGTCATCAGCAAGAGGCAGTGGTTCCTCTTCATATGGGTCTCTTCAGGTGGTCCTTCTTCATGGGCTATCTGGGCTTCCTCACTTCATGGTGCCAGTTTTTCTCCAAGTGAGCATCCCAATTCCACCCCCAATAAAAGAGAGAGAGCAAGAT
This sequence comes from Tonatia bakeri, assembly GCA_004024845.1. Classification (NCBI taxonomy): domain Eukaryota; kingdom Metazoa; phylum Chordata; class Mammalia; order Chiroptera; family Phyllostomidae; genus Tonatia; species Tonatia bakeri. The sequence goes on from PVIA01005211.1 coordinate 28,420, forward strand.
AGAAATTGTATCCCTTCTTTTGAAAAGTCACTCAGCATCAGTTCTGCCATCCTTGATTGGTTGGAGCACTCACAAAACAACTCAAGTTCAAGGGAAGGGGAAGGGCATTGTTCCACAAAAGTGAGTGGGACTGGAAATATGACTGTGGCCATTTCTGGGAAATTCAATGTGCCACAAGTCAGTCTGGGTTAGACTTCCTATCATTCAACACAGAAAGAATCCTAACTACACAGGGTTGATAAATACTTGTTGAATAGATGTGTTAATTGTTGAAAATCTGCTTTGCCTAAGCTTGTTGAGTTTGTTGTTTTCTCCTTCAAATGATCCACAGCTTTTATCGTCTTTTGTTCTGTGTTGCATTTTGTTCAGGGGGGGAAAAATCTCTTACTGTGGGAAAGCCTAACAAACAGTGGCATATAATTAGATTCATTCAATTAATTAGCCTTGCCAATCAGGGCAGGCTTATTTCTGCAAGACTTCAGCAACAGGGTACATGAGATGTATTTGTACAAACATTCTAAGCCTCTCAAAATACTTGTACCGGTGGCAATTCTTGACCCATTATGCTAGGAGGGGCAGATATTGTTAACTTTGTCATCTGACCTAATTTAAAGATGACAGAGCTTGATAGCTAAAGATTGCCATTACTATATATTAGACTATAATGAGTTTAATAGAGGTTTTAAATGAAATGGCTACATGTTCATATTCATTTAGAGAAAACTGTGATAAATCCAAATAAAACAAGCTGTATGTTTTTAAATTTTACTCTAAAACTTTCAAAGTCCTTAAAGTTATCATTTACTAACAAGGACCACAGAGCAGAGACTATTCTCAGCCAATTGGAGCACAGAACATTTTCATCTAAGACCTTCTTGCTCAGTTCAGGTGTTCTTAGGATATAGTTTGAAAAATAATGATATTCCTAAGACAGATCCTGGAGGCAACCATAAACATTTTGTATTTTTTCTCTACTTGTCTTTTTTTAGTTTATTTTTTTATTATTTTCTTCAGCCTATTAAATTTCATAGTTTTCATATAAACACTCCACAAATGGTGTCCATATGAGGATGACATCCTCTAATTCATTTGGGGGAGTAATCGTTATCTCCCTGGGTGGGATAATGTCTTTCATCTGTAGAATGTAAGACAATGTTACCACACATGACAGGCCATTGAGCAAGATAAGTCTTCCTGCCACCAAGAGAAGTGCCTTTTCCCAGCTCAGAGTAGCTCTAATTATTTCTGACAGTTCATGGGTGTGCTGTGTCTGGTATATATTTCCTAGCTCTGGAAATAGGATCCAATCCTTCAAACCAGGACTTCCTTTTAGGAAGGCCACCCTATGAGCTAACACACAAATGATGACTATTCACTTTTCTTCATGAATCATGTTGTTTTGCCAATACTCATTTGCTGTGTTTCTCAGTTATAGTTTTCTTGGAACCTGGCCATTTTGTGATTGGATATTCTAAGCAGAAAGAGGAGTGAAGCAGCTCTAGAATTGTTGGCTTTCTCTCCACTTTCTTCATTTCCCAACCAAGTGTCCTAGTACTAGCTGCTCCCACCCCCACCACCAAGCATTCTTGTCAGGAAAATCCTCTATGGTTTCACATGGTATTTGGTACCTATTGCTATCAAATATTTATAGACTGTCAGCCTTCAATACATGACACAGGCCAGACCCACATTGGACTGAGCATCTACCCAGTAATTTACAATTCTTTTGTTTTGGGTTTCTGATAATGAGAATATCACAAACAATAGAAGGAAAGTTTATCTACTAGAGGATAACACAGAGGGTGACTCTCTTCCAAAAATCTTTCCCTTCAAGAGTAAAGTCAGCCCCATAATACAGAGGTCATTGGAAAGAGATCATGATGTTTATTTTGGTCACGTGAGCAATAATGAGAAAGGGGCAAGGAGGTAAACAAAGGGCAGAGGAGGCTGATGTTTGAGTCTGGCATTGCTCAAAGTATTTGCCAATTAACATTCAAATAGATTGTTTAATCAAATGAATTTACAAAATCTAAAGTTCAGAACATGTTTATTACAGAACTTAACAAAGCCTTTAATGCTTTCATGTACTTGGTGCATCTCCAAAAAAGAGATGTTCCAAAAGGACAATGTTCTAGATGCTTCACATGAATTAACTTATTTTAATCCTCAGAGTTTCATGAAGTGGGTAGTATTATTACCTTCACTTTACAAATGGAAAAGTGGGGCACAAAGACATAACATTCTTGCCCAGAGTCACTCAGCAAATAGGTAGTATAATCAGAAATTAAACCCAGGACATCTGTCTCCAGAGCTTTTGCTTTGATCCATGAAGCTACACTGACTTCATAAATATTGAGAAAAGTGTGACTGCATCATGGGAGTTAATTTGGGGAAATGAAATGACACTGCCCATGTAATGATTTTACTACATTTTTAGAGTAGAGAATCCCTGATGGAAACACATTTGTTCCTTTTCATGTGACAGTCATATTCTTGACTCTTTCTAATGGCACCAACTTCTTGCACCTGCATTATGCTCTTAAGCATGAAATAAATAACATATGTGAGTGTACTGTGAATCATGGGGTGTGTCTGGTGGCTCCTTCTTGACTTTGGAAAACAAATACTTTGACTTTCCTGTGGCTTCATGGAAGGGAATTGACTGTGGGAGCATGGGGGATGGAGCAGGGTAAAGCAATGGGGAAAAAGTCAGGACAACTGTAACTGAACAACAATAAATAAAAATTAAAAAAGATGTATTTAAATTATATTGCAAAATTGTATGTGCTTTTTAAAAATTAATAGGCTTCATATTTAAAGCAGGTTTATAGAGAAGTTGAGTGGAAAGGACTGATTATTCCAACATACCCCCTTATTCCCACTTCCCAAAAAAGTTTTTCCTATTATTAACATCTTGCATTGCTGTGGTACTTTTGTTACCATTGATGAACCAATATTGACATATTATTATCAATTATAGCTCATAGTTTACATCAGGGTTAACTTTTTATGTTGTACAGTGCTATGGCTTTTGATCAATGCAGAATATCATGTATTTACTGTGAGAGTATCATAGAGAATAGTTTCATTGCCTTAAAAATCCCCTGTGCTCCAATTATTAATCCCTCTCTTTTTATTCCCAAACCCCTGGTGACTACCTTTCCAGAATGTCATATGGTTGGTGTCACACAGTACATAACATTTGATGATTAACTTCTTTGAATTAGCAATATAAATTTAAGGTTCTTTTAAATCACTCACTGCTTAGTATTTCATTTCTTTTAATTACTTAGTAATATTCCATTATATGAATATACCACAGTTGGTTAATCCATTCACCTTTGGAAGAATATCTTCATACTTCCAGGTTTTGTTAATTATAAATATATCTGTTATAAACATTCATGTGCAGATTTTTCTGTCGTTGTAAATTTTCAGTTCATTTGGGTGAATTCCTTGCAGTGTGATTAGTAGATTTGTGTCATTTCAGGAGTTGGTCAATCTCATCTTACTTTTCAAACTTGTGGGACTAGAGTTGTTAGTAATAATCTTTTGTTTTCCTCTTAATTTCCATTGGAACAGTAGTGATGGTGTTTCCTTCTTCTCTGATATTAGTAATTTGGGTTTTCTCTCACTTTTTCTTGGTTAGCCTACATAAATGTTTATTATTTTATTGGTATTCACAAAGTACCAACTTGTGTTTTCATTAATTTTTGTCTTACTGATTTTCTTATTTCAAAGTCATTGATTTCTGCTCCAATTTTTGTTATTTCTTCCTTTCTTACTACAGATTTAATTTGCTTTTTTTTTCTATTTTCCTAAGGTGAAATCTTTGATCATTGATTTTGATGTGTCTTCTTGTCTAATATGTGCACTCACTGCTATAAATTTCCCTCCAAGTACTGCTTTTGTTGCATCCAACACATTTTGATAAGTTGTATTTTTATTTTCATTTGGTTCAAGACACTTTAAAATTTCTCTTGACACTTCTTTGACACATGTGTTATTTAGATGTGTGTTGTTTAATTTCCAAGTACTTCAGGATTTTTCAACTCTTTCTGTTATTGATTTCTGGTTTAATTCCATTGTGGTCTAAGAGATGATGGTCTATAATTTTTATTCTTTTAAGTATGTAATGGTAAGTTTTATGGCTTAGAATGTGGTCCATCTTAGTTAATGTTCCATGTGTGCTTGAGAAAAATATGTATTCTGCTGCTATTAGTTGAAATAGTCTATAAATGTCAGCCGGATTCAGTTGATTGATGGTACTGTTCTGTTCAAATTTATTTTTATGTATTATACTGCTAGATCTGTCAGTTACTGTTTGAGGGGTAGGTGTTGAAATCTCCAGGTATAGTAGCGAATTTATCTATTTCTCCTTGTAGGTCTCTCAGGTTTTGTCACGTGTATGTTGATGCTCTGTTGTTAAGACACATATATAGGGTAAAGATTGTTGTATCTTTTTGGAAAATTGATCCTGTTATCATTATGTAATGCCTCTATTCCTGTGTGCAAAACTAATACAGCTACTCAAGAATAGTTTTAGCATAGTATATCTTTACCTATCCCTTAATGGGTTTCTTGTAGACAACACATAGTTTGTACTTGATTTTTAAATCCACTCTCACAGTCTATCTTTTAACTGGTATATTTAGACCATTCACATTTAAAGTAACTATTGGTAAAATTGGCTTAATAGCTACCATATTTTAATATTTTCAATGTTGCTCTTGCTCTTTGTTTCTTTCTCATTTTTGTCTTCTACTCTTTTTTTCTGCTTTCTAAGTTTTAATTGAACATTTAATATGATTACATTTTTCTTTCTACTCTTAGCATATCAAATATAATTTCCTTCAAAAATTATAGTGGTTTCACCATAGTTTTCAATATAAATTTGCAACTAATCCAGGTACACTTTCAAATGACACTTCACTACTTCATGGCTAGTGCAGGTCCTTATAACAGAGTTTTCTCATTTCTTCCCTTCCCTTCTTTAGAATATTGTTGTGATTCATTTTACTTATCTATAATTACACTGAATAGATTGTCACTATTATTATTTTGAGAAAACTACCTTCTTTTAGGTCAGTTAAAATGTTAGGGCAATTAAAATTTTAATTTTACTCTCATTTATGTTTTTCTGTAACACTTCCTTTCTGTATGAAAATCTGACTTTCTTTCCTATATCATTTTCTTTTTCTCTAGAAAACTTCTTTTAACAGTTATTTCAATGCAGATTTATTGGAAATAAATTCCCTCAATTTTGTTTATCTGAGAAAGTCTTTAGCTGTTCTTCACTTTTTTGAAGGGTTACTTTGCAGAATAAAGAATTCTATGTTGGTGGGGTTTTTTTCTTTCAATAGTTCAAATTTTTACTTCAGTGTTTTCTTGCTTACATGGCTTGTATAATTGTAAGCTTTTTTCCTTCATATGTAAGTTGTCCCTACCCTGTATCTTCTTTCAACATTTCACCTTTTCTTTTTATAGTCCACATTTGAATATAATATACCTGATGTAGGTTTCTTAGTATTTATCATATTTGGTGTTCTCCAAGCTTTCTGGATCTGAGTTTTGTGTCCATCATTAATTTTCAAAATTTCCTTTGCCACCCACTTCTCTGGTATTCCTATTATGCTCATTTTATACCTTTTGTAACAGTCCCACAGTTCTTGGATATTCTATTTTATTTCACTTTTCCTCTTTACTTTCAGTTTGGGAGTTTTCTATGGCTATATCATCAAGTTCACTGATTCTTCAGCTGTGTTCAGACCACAAATGAGCCTTTCAAAAGATTTCTTAATTTCTCTTAGAGTGTTTTTAAATTCTCATATTTTCATTTTGATTATTTTCTGAGAGTTTCCATCTTTCTACTTATGTTACCTATCTTCTCTGTAGTTCACTTGTTCAATTTGAGTCATACCATGTTAATTAAAATTATTTTAAATTTCTGGTCTGATAATTCTAAAATTCTGTAATAGCTAAAGATTAATAGCTGTAATCTTTTTTCAATGCTTGCATTGTTTTCTAAAACTGTCATATTCACCTTTTAGCATGCCTGTACTTTTTTTGTGAAAGTCAAATGTGATATATTGGATTTTTTAAACGTAGGTAAATAACCCTTTGCTGTGGGTTTTCATGTTTTCTAATAGTTAGGCTGCATTTATTGTTTGTTGTAGCTCTTGTTATCAGAAGGTGAAATATCCTGTAGTATATCTGTTTTCGCCTCTTCTATTGTCTTTAGGTTTCACGAAGAATTTCTTAGCTAATGTCTCAGTCTTGAAGTTCTTTTTTGCATAAAGCAAAGTTATTATATAGAAGACTGATTGATGTGGCGGTACATGTGGAGGAGTGTTTTTCTTCTTCCATGTTGGTTGGTATCTGGTAAAAGCCAAGTCACTGGGCTCTAGTGAAATTGTTCCATTTTTTCTTTTTTTAAACATTTTACTTATTTATTTATTTATTTACTTACTTACTTACTTACTTATTTCCTTGAGGTATAATTGACATATAACAGTATATTACCTTTATGTGTTTAACATAATAATTTTATGTTTGTTTATATGGCAAAATCATCATCACAGTAAGTCTAGTTTTAACAATCTGTCAACACACATAGTGGTTTCTATGTATCACAATTTGTAGAGATACATAAAATTGTTTCTTTTGAGTGAAGCCCTTTTTTTAAGGAGAATGGAATATTGTAGGTGTATTTCAAAATGGTCACTTCCCCACTCTACTCAGCCCCTCCCCTCCACAAAGGGATTTTTTTTCTAACGTATACCTTGAAAACGTAGTGAGGCCCCTGGAGGTAAAGCTTTGTAAGGTACAAGGTCTCTTCTAAGACTCTGACTCTCAAACTAGACTACACCAAATCTCTGGAATTTTTCAGTTCCAATTTAACCAGAACAAGCTCCAGTGGCGGTGTCTGCTCCTGGGCTTCTGCTCTCAGTAAACTCATTATCCGTACTCACCTCTCACCAACTGTAAAGGAAATGGTATACCTATGAACTCAGTTATCTGATAACCTAAGAAGAATTGTTAACTTTTACTTTAGTTTATTTGTTGTTATTGTTATTGTTGTTGTTGTAAGGATGGGAGTGACAGCTTCCAAGATTTTTACATGTTGAATCAGAAACTAGAAGTCAATTTCATAACTAGTATTGAGAGTAAATAGTATTGATGCTCCCCATACTACATTTGCTGCTTATATGCATTAATTCTTCTACTGAAAATTTTCCTCCAACCTATAAATAATTATGAAAATCTTACTGATCATTTGAGGTCCTCAATTGTCCCTCCACTAATGCACAGTGGGTTCTCTTCACACCAAACTTCTGTCGTAGTTATCACCTACATCACCCTTTAAAACCAAACCTTTATTTTGTTTTAACTTTTTTCAGACTATTTTGTGACCTGGACTTTTGAAAGAGAGACCAAGTAAAAACCCTTGGGGGGTCTAAAACAACCTGGGAATTGATATGATTTCTTTTTTCCTGAGAATTTCCTGAGACCTTTGAGAGTAAAGTCAGAGACAAGAGAATCCCTGAATGCTGATGATGAAGACTTGTCCATCCTGCCTCTGATTTTCAAAGGTGACTTTGAAAGAGTAAGAAAAAGCATTTCTTCCTTAAGAAATTTACTTCTACTACTCATATATTAGCATAGTAATTTTGTGAGAGCAAGTTACTTTACCACTATCTGCAAGGAAATGTAGATGTAATATATCTACATCTATGATACTTCAACTATGAATGGAGCCCTCTTACATATGCATGCACAACATTACATCTGAAATGGAAAGACTTGCCTCTGATTGATTTTTTTCATTTTTAAATGAAAACATTTAAAGTGATTCTCAATCAAAATTGTAAAATGGTAGACCTCTGAATCTCTCCCGCCAGGTAGCTTAGTTGGTTAGAACATCATCCCATTATGGCAAGGTTGTGGGTTCAATCTTCAGTAAGAGCACCTACAAAAAGAATCCAATGAATGCATAAATAAGTGGAATATCAAATCAGTGTTTCTCTTTGTCTTTCTCTCTTGTTCTGTCTCTCTTTCTTCCTCTCTCTAAAATATAGTAAGTACGAAAATTAAATTTAAAGCCCTACAACACTTAATTTCTTTATATTTTCTTTTTCAACACCCCGTTATATATTCTTTTTGTTCATTAAACTCTTATCTATTCTTCAAAACTCAGCCTAACTATTACTTTTGCTAAGACAATTTCAGTGACTTATACTGTCTTCAGTGACCTTCCACATCTCTTAACTTCTACACTATTGATGTACCCCCATAGAGTTCATTATATATTGCCTTGTCTTGTTCATTGTTATCTCAGAAATATTAACCTTTTCATCTAAGGAGGTGAGGATGCCCTGAGAGCCAAGATAATGCCTTCATGTTGTCTAGCCTCCAATGCTTTTATTTGGAGGTACTAAGTGGTCTTTTTGTAAACACATTCTGTTTGGTGATAGTATCATTAACAGACAAATGGACCGTAGGTTCTCCAAAACTTTTATTGCTTCAGCCTTTGATGGTTGACTCCTTGGATATCAGCTACAATTAATCCTCTCTGTTTTTTACTAACTTTAGACTTGGATGAAGACATCAGCCAATTTCTGAACAAAGAACACAACCCTAGATTGAGAGTGTGAATGAAGTTTTCACAAAAAATGTAAAAGTAAATAAAAGATGGTTCATATACATTTTTAATGAGTTTTGGTAGTTTTCTTATTAAGGCTGCTTCTCACTTTATCTTCCTTTCTAGAAATCCAGAAAGCAGTATTTGTGAATTCTTTGTTTTCTGTCAAACAATCAATCATTCAGTCAGAATTGTTGAGCACTACTGGGCTAAACCCTGAGAGAGGTTATATGCAAGAGATAAAAATTAATTCCATATGGTGTTTGCCCACAGGGAGGCTCAAAGTCTTGTTGGTGCACAAAGACAAAGTCATAAAGCACAGTGAACACAGGAGAGTGACTGTGATTGAAGTGCAATGCAAGAGCTCAGAGGAGAGTGAGAGGAGGTGAGCTAGAGAAGTCAAAGGGAGATGGGCTTTTACCTGGATTAAGAACCCAAGAGAATATTTGAAAATAAGATAAAAAGAATTTTATACGAGGCATGGAAAAGATATAAAAATCAATGACACAGAGAAGGGGAGTGGGGAGGTGTGCTTGATTCTGACAGAGGGTACATTTATAGCACCACTGAGAAATAGAAGATTTGGTAAGGGGTCAAATTTATAGATTATAGAAACTATATATTAGTCAAAATCCTATTTATATGAAATTTCTGGAACCCCTAACTCCAACTTGCTTAAGCCAAAATGAAATGGTGGGGTGTGCAAAGAGGGAGAGGGAGTAAAAATAGGGGGAAAGGGAGGGAGGGAGAGAGAAAAGAATTCATTAGTGTGCATATCTTCAGGCATGCCTAGATACAGGCATTCAACCTAATCAGAAATGTCCTCCAACTTTAATTGTATTCTCTGCTATATTGAACTCATTTCTCCATGGTGTCAAATGATCACCAGCAATCCACATTTCCATTCTATTAAGTGAGCAATCCCAATGAAAAGGGAGCTTCACTTTTATAATGACCCCAGCAAATGGTTCCCTGAAGGCTGCATGGGATACACCTGGTCCATGTGTCACTCTCTGCAGTATTGAGGCCAGAAGGATGCAGTACTTTGCTTGGCCTGTTCACAGTGAGCATTCCTAGAGCTCCAGAATGGAGTCAGCTGTTCCCAAACCATTTGAATTGAGTGCAGGGAAGGAGAAGAAATGGTTCTCCAAAGAAAACTGGGAAGTTATTAACAAAAAGGAAGTGAGTGCAGAGCAGAAAACAGTAAGAGAAACCAACTATAGAGGCCTCAGAAAACCAGGCAAGTGTAGCTTATGAAGCAACATTGGACAAACAATATATACAGATCAGCAAAAGCTGTTTAAAGATTACTTGGAGGAGCACAAGCTGGATCAGAGTGTGCAGAGAGCATTAAGCATAGAGGCAGGTATCACTTAAAGCAATGCAGCCTAAACACCAATATGCTGAGAGCATAGTGACATGCCATGGACTTTGCTTTAACTGTGCTCTCTTATCTGTGCTATCCATTACAGTAGTCACTAGCCATATGTAGATATTTATACTTAAATTAAAATTAAATAAAATTTAAAGTTTAGTTTTTTACTTGGACTATGCACAAATCAACTGCTCGATAATCATGTGGCTAATAGCCATTATATTACATAGAGAAAATTAGAACAATTTCAACATTGCAGGAAGTTCTATTAGGTATCATTGGAATGTACTATTGTTTTCATCATTTCAGTTAATTTTCCCAAGAAACAAATGAGCTCAGACATCACACTTTTCTTTTGCTGGTCAATTTAAAATAATGAGAAAAAAGAATAGAATTATTCTGCTAATGATAGATCCAATATAGAATCTTCAATGAGAGGCTTAAGCTCAAACATGAAATTCAATTAAAAATGTTGATTATCTATATATTGTCACACCTACCACCCTTAGTGCTCTCCTTGTTTCTTCCTCTAAGCATGCCCTGCCAGGTTGGAAAAATTGTCATTATTAAAAGCCAGTCGGGTTGATTAACAGACACCAGTGAAATATCTGTTGAAAGAAGAAAACATGATACTGGTTAATTCTAGCTTGAGGGCTCCATGGTCCTCGGTTGGTATTATGCAGACTTCCAGTTGGGTTTTAAGAAACAATTCTCCAGTTCCTCTGTCAGCCACCCACAGGGTACCCTGGATGGTTCTGACAGTATTAAGGGAAGCCTGGAGTTTCAAAACTGAATCTTCCTGTAATTGATGAAAAAATATTTACAACTGCCACATCCCCAGGTGGTAATATATCTCTCCTGCCTTAAAAGAAATGTTATGGTACATAGAAAATGTCCTTTAGGTTTTATAAATATAATGGAGATAAATTTGGAGCATGTTTAAGCATTAGTGGTCAGAGAAAAAGCATGAGTGGGATAGCAACCATTATTTACAGAGTTGTGCTAAGGTGACTCTGTGCCAGAGACATGATGGCAAAGATCTTTCATTTAAATATCACAAGAACCCTATGTTATGTAGAGATTATGCCCACTGTGATTGATGAGGAAACTGAGCCTCAGTGAATTCAAACACTTTTGTAAACATTTCAAAAGCTGCCGTTGAAGTGGCAGGGGTGAGATATGAGCTCATCATTGTCTGACACCCATTCCAAGTTCTTCACAACCTTGCACTCCTGCAGTGTTTGCTGTACACATAAGAAATTTTGGACCTTGGGCTGCAACCACCTAGTCTGCTTCATCAGAAGTCCACACAGACACAAGTTGGGAAGTCCTAAGACTTTGGACAGTGTTAAAATTGGAGGGTTCTTACCCTTGCCATATATATGCCATATATTTATTGGCAAGGGTATATATATACAAACATGTATATATGTATATACATATATACACACACATATGCACACATATATATATTCAGATTATATATACATATATATAATCTGAACTGTGGTCCACTCTTGTATACATGTATTTATTCATTGAACTATTCTGCTTTCAAAAAAAATAGTTATTGAGAAACTATTATATATCAAGTGTTGGGAATGATAGAGATGAACAAATAAAGCATAGGTTCTACTCAAACAGCTCATAACATCCTCTATATGATAGATATATCAGCAAACTCTTAGAAAGCAGGGTAGCAGATATAATGAGAGAAGAACACTTAGGATTCTATGCAACAGTGTTCCAAAGGTGAGGTGGCATGGGATCAGCCAGAAACAGGTAATGAGAGGATGCATTGTGGAGAAATTAAAAACAATAGTAGAGTCAACTAAAAGTTAGCCCTTTTTGTTATCACCATGGGATAATAAAGTCAAATAATATCTGTGATAAAATTCTCCTTTCCCTGAAAATCATTTTTGGGCTAAATTCTAAATAATTGGAATTACTGTTGAGTTTGAATAGTATATACATAAACAGGAAATTAGCACATTTCTGTCCCCCATTCTTTAAGAAACATTCCTTTCTGTGTAGAAGTCAGAGAACTCTCAGTTATACAGCTAGTATCCCACACATCCAGACCTGACTATACTCATTTGTTACCAAAGTAAATTCACAACGGTACACTGAAGTCACTTCAGAATCAGTCATTGTCTCCAGTGTCTGTACTATGACATATTCCTGAACTTAAATCATAGATTCAAAATAAACAATGATAGCACATTGTTTAGAAAGATGACGGAACTAGAGTTACTTGATGGAAAGTGACCACTTATTTGTTTTGTTTTATTTTGTTTTTAGTAGAAGGTGGGCAAAGGGAGAAAAAACTGGGGACATCTATAATAGTGTAAATAAAAATAAAGTTAAAAAATACAGAAATAGGACTTCTGGCCAAGGTGGAGGCATAGATAGATACACTTTGCCTCTTCGCACAACCAAAACAAGGACAACAAATTTAAAAACAAAAAATAATCAGGACTGCCAGAAAAATTGAACTGCACAAAAGTCTGACAACCAAGCAGTTAAAGAAGAAACATTCATCCAGACTGGTAGGAGGGGCAGAGATGGGCAGCTGGGATGAAGAGAAAGCAGTGGTTGGAGAATCAGGCAAGGTGGTGGCTGGCAGATGGGCAGTCCCACATTTGTGTGCAGGTAAACCAGGAGTAACAACTGGGGAATGAGGCAAACCATGCAAGCCAAGGTACCAGTGCAGGGGGTGGGGGAAAATGAAGCCTCAAAACTTCTCACTGTAAAAATCTGTGGGGGTTGCAGTGACAGTGGGAGAAACTCCCAGCATCATAAGAGAGTTCATTGTAGAAACCCACTGTCCCTAGAACATACACAAAACCCCACCTAGGAATCAATACCAGAAGTCCCAATTTGCTTGTGGGTAGCAGAGGAAGTGACTGAAAGCCAGCCAAGAGCTGAGCAAGTGGCATTGTTCCCTCTCGGACCCCTCCCCCACATACAGTGCCACGACAGAGCAAAAGCAGGTTGCTCAGCCCTGGCCAATACCTAATGTTCTGTCCCCTGCTATGTAACAGGCACCCCAAGACAAAAAATGTGGCCCAAATGAAAGAACAGATCAAAGCTCCAAAAATAGAACTAAGCAATGAAGAGACAGTAAAACTATCAGATGCAAAGTTCAAAACACTGATAATCAGGATGCTCACAGAAATGGCTGAGTATGGTGTCAAAATAGAGGAAAAAGTGAAGGCTATGAAAAGTGAGATAAACGAAAATGTACCCTTCACTAAAGGGAACCATTAGTGAAGGGAAGGAAACCAGGACTCAAATCAATAATTTGGAACAAAAGGAAGAAATAAGCATTCAACCAGAATAGAATAAAGAAACAATAATTCAAAAAAAAAAAATGAGAGGAGGCTTAGAAATCCAGGAAAACTTTAAACATTCCAACATCCAAATCATTATTTGAACAAATAATGAAGGAAAACTTCCCCAATCTGGTGAAGGAAATAGAATTCCAGGAAGCCCAAGAAGCTCAGAGTCCCAAAGGAATTGGATCCAAGAAAAAACAAAGGCACATCATAGTTAAGTTACTCATGATTAAGGATAAGGAGGGAGTCTTAAAAGCAGCAAGGGAAAAGGAGACAGTTACCTACAAAGGAGTTTCCATAAGGCTATCAGCTGATTTCTCAAAAGAGACCTTGCAGGCAAGAAGGGGCTGAAAGAAGTATTTGAAGTCATGAAAGGCAAGGACCTACATTCAAGATTACTCTATCCAGCAAAACTATCATTTAGAATGGAAGGACAGATAAAGTTCTTCTCAGACAAGGTCAAGTTAAAGGAGTTCATCATCACCAAGCCCATATTATATGAAATGCTAAAGGGACTTGCTAAGAAATAGAAGAAGATAAAAACCATGAACAGTAAAATGATAACAAACTCACAACTATCAAGAACTGAAACTAAAAAGCAAAAACAAAAACTAAGCAAACTAGAACAGGAACAGAATCACAGAAATGGAGATTACATGGAGGGTTATCAGCAGGGAATGGGGAGGGGGAGAATGGGGGAAAAGGTACAGGGAATAAGAAGCATAAATTGTAGATACAAAACAGACAGGGGGAGGTTAAAAATATTATGGGAAATGGAGAAACCAAAGAACGTACATGTATGACCCATGGACAAGGACTACAGTGGCGGAATGCTGGTGGAAGAGGGAGTGCAGTGTGGATGGGAATAAAGGGGAGAAAAAAATGGGACAATTGTAATAACATAATCAATAAAATTTATTTAAAAAATAAGGAAATAGTACAAACTACAAGTTGTAATAATTTTGTTATAGGTAGAAAGGAACTTTAATTCATAAATGAAAAACTTTACCAATATTGCAAATATCTTTTAAATTGACATTTGAAAGTCAGTTTTTTAAACTAGTGAGCAAATAAAAATAATAATTATTATTAATTATTATGTGATCTCAACAGGAAATAATTTTATCTGTTAGACAAGGGAAGTATTAAAAAACAATCTGCTCTGAATGTCCCATACACTAATTCCAGCCCTGATGCTGTGGTTCAGAGAAAGATGCCCCTGATGTCCATAAGCTTGAGAGAGCCCAATGCTCCTTGAAGTTCAGGATGTTGGGAGCATTGGTGTTGGTCATGACAAAGCTGAATGAGGTGGGCAGGGACCAGGTGAGGGAGTCCAGAGGCTTAGAAGATTTTCAAAAGGGAAGGGAACTGGTGAGATTTGTGCATTAGAAAGCCCACTGACATTCTTTTCCACAGGCAGCAGGTTGTTTTATGTCATTTTTTTAACGTTAAAATTTTAAACAACTTTTTTTAGGGGATAGGCAACAAGCATTTATTTGAGATCAATAAGAATATCTATACGAGAAGCACTTATTCATGCAGAAACCTAAATAGTTTTCCAATTAGTAGACAGACACAATAGGTATTTGTGAGAAGGGGAAGGGGAAAATTATATCAAGAGAATGAAGGCATTTACTTCTATTGGTGCAGATAAGCTAACACAGTGAATTAACATTATAAAGAATGTTTTGTTTTCAGTTCAATAGCCATCAGTCTGGTATTCATAATATCTGCTTTCTTGTTATCTTTGCAAACAGTTCTTTGGGGCACAATGTTGCTTTAGGCCTAGGCCAAAGGTTATTTTTCCCCTATTTTAATATCCAAAGTAAATGACTTTTCACTTAAAAATAATTTCAGGTTTACAAAAAAAGGTGCAAAATAACTTTTCAAATATCCTTCACACAGAATTCCCAACAATTAAATCTTACTATGATTGATACAACACTACTGTTACACTATTATCTAATCTACAAACCTTATTGAAATATCATCAATTATCCAGTTAGTGATATTTTGGGGTCCAGGATTCAATACAGGATTCCATGCTGCAATTTAGTTAATATGCCATTAGTTAGTATGTCCTCCAGTGTGTAACAGTTCCTCAGCCAGCCTTTGTTTTTCATGACCTCAGCACTTTTCAAAGAGCATTGACCATTTATTTTGTAAACTGTTCCTCAATTTGAGTTTGTCTAATGTCTCCACATGACTACATTCTAATTTAAATTTCTGGCAAAAACACTGAAAAATTGGTATTGTGTCCCTCTCTCAGTACATATCATGAGGCTCTTGTTAATTTGTGCCATTACTAACAATTAACATCACTTCATTAAGGGGCTATGTGCAAGGTGTCTTTACATAGTTAACATTTTTCCTGTTTGTAATTAAGAAGTATATTGTGTGAAGATATTTTAAAATCCTATAAATATCTTGTTTCTCATCATACTGCCACCCACTAATTTCAGCCTCTACTGAGAGTTCTTGTGTGACACAACTGTTACTGCGATGTTTTTCAAATGGTGACTTTCTATTTTCTCACTCCCTTCTACACACATGGTTGGGAGTATTCTGTAAGTAAAAGCTGTCTCATTCATATCATTTTATAAGTATACATTTATATCAGTAGCAATATATAAGTTGATATCCATATAAAGTGATGGATTCTTATTTTAATCTATGGGTTATAATTGATTGATGTTATTCCTCAAAATTTTCCAGATCCAGTCACTGGGAGCCTTTTCATGTTGGCTTCTATGTCTTTGTAACATGTTCCATTTTTTTTTCTTGCTCAAAGCTGTGGTATGTATATTTTTGAAAAAAACATAATTAGTAAATTAGATGTTTTTCCCTTTTCTTGATATCAGATCATTTTCTATTGTCTCACAGCTTCAGGATGCTGTGTTCTCTCTGCCCCCTTCCTACTCCCGTCTTTTTTCTCTTTGTGTTTCAGTTTAGACCATTTCTATTGACCTATCTGCACATTCACTGATTTTCCCCAGCTGTGTAGAATGTACTGGTGAGCCCATGAAGAACCCTATTCACACTTGTTACCGTGGGTTTTTATTTCTAGAATTTCCATATGGATCCTAATAGTTTCTTTCTTTCTCCAACAATTTCCCACCTGTTTACTGTTTATGAATGTTGTCCACCATTTTTACTGGAGCCTCTAACATATTTACCATAATTATGTTTAAGTTCCCATCTCTTTCCAGCACCTGGTTCACCTTTGAGGCTGATTCTGCTGGTTATTTTGTCTCTTATTAGTGGATTTATTTTATTGCTTTTTAGCAGCTTGTCATTTTTAACGGAGTGGCAGACACTGTGTGCAGAACAAGAGCAGCTGAGCTAAATAATATTTATGCCTAGAAATAGGCACATTCTTTCTCTTAGACCATTAGAGTGAATGTTTAGTTGATCTAGTTAGGGCTGAAGATGGGTTTAGGTTTTACTGGTTCTAATGTTACCCGTAATGTACACTAACTTTAAATTTCCTAGCATTATCTTGTGTTTAATTTGGGGTCTCTGGCTTGGAATAGTGTTTCTCAATGCTTCTGCTCCATCCTCAACTGTCAGCCTTCCCCATGCACCTGTGCCAAGTTGGTTTCTCTCTATGCTCTTACCCAATCTCTACTTTAGTAACTTCTTTTATTCTATTTCTTATTCCCTCCTTTGTGTATATTTATTCTCTATTTTCTTACACTTCTTAAATTTTTGTTAAGCTGATTATTTAATTTCCTTTGTTTCATTTTATTTATGAGTATTGTTAAAATTAATTATTTTATTGTTGTTCAAGTACAGTTGTCTGAATTAACCCCTACCTCTCCCCACCACACCCCAGCCATCCCTGTCTCCCTCCCCTGATTCTACCCCCTCTTGGTTTTGTCCATGTGTCCTTTATGTGTTCCTGAAAATCCTTCCCCACTTCCCTGCTCCATTATCCCCTTCTACCTCCCTTATGGTTACTGTCAGATTGTTCTTAATTTCAATGTCTCTGGTTATATTTTACTTACTTGTTTGTTTTATTGATTAGGTTCCACTTAAGGTGAGATCATATGGTATTTGTCCCTCACTGCATGGCTTATTTCACTTAGCATAATGCTCTCCAACTCCATCCACGCTGTCACAAAGGGTAGGAGCTACTTCTTTCTTTCTGCTGTGTGGTATTCCATTATTTATTAGTATTTTTGGCCTTGTGCTTTCTTCCAATCATTACTTTAAATGTATCTATAGATGCTGGTTTCATTATCATTAATTTTTATGATTCTATATTTTCCATTTGTTTTGTCTTTTACATGAGTTTTTTTTTTTAATTCTAGGTAGAGAGACTTTGGGATTTTTTTAAATTTTCTTAATGATATCTAAATGTTTATTTTTGCATAATGACCAGATATAGTATTATTTATAATATTTCTACTTTATGAGACTTACAGATGATTTCTTTGTAACTTAACATAGAATCAGTTTTGTGATGGCCCACAAGTGTTTAGAAGACAAATTTCATGTTGTCTGTGGTGTGTCTGTGTGTATTTTTGAAGCCTCAGGATTTTTCCTTTATCTTTGAAGTTCAATAGTTTTATATGATGTGTCCCAGCATTGATCATCTCAGTGTTAATTTCTGAAGATTCTGCTGGGCACTTTCTTCTGTGTGTTTCTAGAAAATAATATTGAAGCCCTGGCTGGCGTAGCTCAGTGATTGAGCGCAGGCTGCAAACCAAAGCATCACAGGTTCGATTCCCAGTCAGGGCACATGCCTGGGTTGTAGGCCATGGCCCCCAGCAACCGCACATTGATGTTTCTCTCTCTCTCTCTTTCTCCCTCCCTTCCCTCTCTAAAAATAAATAAATTAAAAATAAAGAAAATAATATTGAATTAAAGTTTTAAATATTAGATATATCCAATTATTTTCCTTTTTTTCTGGCCTTCAATTATATGTATGTTATTTCTTCCTTGCCTGTCTACTGACATTTTTCTCTATCTTTTCTTCTTTACTTCATTTCTATTATCTTGCCTGCTTATTAACTTTATTCAAAATCATTTATTAAATTTTTATTTGAATATATTTCCTCCTGGAACAATTTTGATTATTTTTCCTTCTTATTTTCTTAGTTCCAAAAATTATTTTTCATTTTTTCCCACTTTTTAATCTTTTTTCTTTTGAATTTCTGATGCCAGGTGATTTTTGATATTTCCAATGCCTTGCTTATGTACTATACATTTAATTAACTTTGCAATGTTGCCTTTCAAGTTATTTCTACTTTCTAGTTATTTTTAAGGGAAAAATTTTATGAACTGAAATGTGTTGATTCTTTTTTCTACTTTTTGTAACTTTAAATTGACATTTTAACTATCGCATTGATTTTTAAAGATTTGTTGATATTTATATTTCTAATTCAATGCTGCCCTCTTCTGCCAGTGTTGCAAAGTCTATTCTTTAGTGGAGTGTGTGTGTGTGTTTGTGTGTGTGTGTGTGTGTGTGTGTGTGTGTGAAATAGGGGGGGAGAGAGAGAGAGAGAGAGAGATGGAAGAGATGTTCTGTTTCTTCTATTTTTGTTCTTTTGTTTGTTAGTTTGCTTTTTTATAGAACTCTAAAATTTTTCATTTTACTTCTTTTCTCCTTCATTATTCAATTGTCAAAAGGATCCTCTCCCTTATTTTTCATTGGATTCTCTTCCTGAAGCCATCCCTTTCAAAACTGTCATTACAAATTATATGTACTTTAAAGCACATTTCTTGTCATCAATGATCAAACTGGTCAATAGATTTTTTTAGTACTTTCACACCTAAGGAGAACTTTCTTTTTCTGGCTGTGGTTTTAGAGAAATTATGTCCACCTTCAGCTTCCATCTTCTCATTTTCTTATAGCTTCTCTGACACTTATAAATGAACAGTTTTTTCAAGGAGAATGAGTGACAGCTCACTAGAATTTGGTAATTTTATTTCTGCAGTTATTTTAAAGTTTGATAATTCCCTGTGTCCTAGTTATGCTTAAACTGTCATTTTATGTGGTTTAACCCATTCCCTTGATGTTCTCTATTATGATATTTTGTGATATGTATGAAAAGTGTAGACCTAAGTAGTTGTCATTGTTTTCAGCTACCCAGAAGTCCTCCATATATCATTGTAATCAAGGATAAAATTGTCAGCACTGTAGGATAGTATACCCAAAATCATGCAGTTAGCCATTGACATAAACTGAGACCACTGGTGTGTAGCAGTAAGATTCCAAATAGTAGGATAAGATAAATGTTTTTCTAGCTGCAAGATTATGTATGACTTATTTAAATACTGGTTTTCTAGCTGTGAGATTATGCATGACTCATTTAACTGCTCTAACTCCTCCATATCTTCATCTAAGAAAGAGGGATTATAGTACTTACCTCATGGTTTTCTAGTGAAATTAAATGAGATAAATTTTAAGTCTGTAGTATATTCTTTAACATGATATGTCTCAATAAGCACAAATGGAAGCCCCTCTCCCACTCCTGAAAAAGTCTTTTTACAAAATTTTCCCAGAATTATACAATATCATGCTTCCTATCTAATCAGAAAGAACTCTGAGCAACCCAGTTCTGGCTCACTCCAAAGAAGAGTTGGTGACCATAATATTTCAAAACATCATAAATAATGTCTCAGAGTCAAAATGGAGCTCGAGTGTCTTATCACCCATTGGGTGATTTATCCTCTCAACAAGATCCCCAGCAATTGATTATCCATTTCATTTTATGGGTATTCAATTGCAAACAAAAAAATCACCACGGTTGACCCTTGAGCAATGTAGGTGTTAGGAACATCAACCACCAGTGCAGTTTAAAATCTGCATAAAATTTTAGTGAGCCTTCTACATATGTAGATTCCCAGTTGCAAGTTGACTCTTGAACACCAGTTTGAATTTCATGGGTCAATTGAACTTTGATGGTCTGTGCAACTGAGTGGATCAATTGAACAAAAGTTTATGTGTAAGTGGATCCACGCAGTTCAAACCTGCATTGTTCAAGAGTCAGCTGTATTGTCTAAGCAGAATTTGCTTGTTTGTTTGACATCTGTGGTTGCACAGATACATTTTCTTATGTTAACCTGACTTCTACCTCACTTCAACTTTCATCCACTAAATCCAGTCTTTCCAACTAAAAGTCGTTATAGTAATTCTATTTCTCTGTACTCTGAGGGCCTCAGAAATAGGTCTGGCTCACTCGAGTTGTTATTTGAAACCA
Source organism: Tonatia bakeri (assembly GCA_004024845.1). Taxonomy (NCBI): domain Eukaryota; kingdom Metazoa; phylum Chordata; class Mammalia; order Chiroptera; family Phyllostomidae; genus Tonatia; species Tonatia bakeri. The sequence goes on from PVIA01005211.1 coordinate 48,982, forward strand.
GTAGTTCCATTAAATCTTTCTTCACCAACTCTGGAGACTTCATTGCGTTGGTGGTTGGTTCTTCTTTGTTTGCATGATTGTTCCTAAGATAGATTGTAGAATGTTTGTCCCTGGCGTACCAGATCCCACTCTGAAATGCCCATCTTGGATCTTCTCTAGAATCCATTCCTGCTGTCTAGTAGAGCATTGTGGCAGAGATTTCTTTTTCTGGATGCTAGAATGTGTTGTCTATTTAGAGGATATAAACATGCGCCCAGAAGGGCTCAGGGCTAGTAATGAAAGTGATTATTTTTTTATTTTCTCTGATTTTTTTTTTTATTTTTAAGACTTGTTTTGGAGTAGATTCTTTCACTCTCACTCTCATTCTGCCCATTCCTGGTAGCATTTTATTCTATTTGATTGAGAAGCTCAGTAATATAAACTGATACATTGCATGGAAACATGATACAAATAAAAAGGCAGATTTCATCAAGTTTAGAATGGACCCAAGTTTTAAAAATAGTCACAAATAAACTTGTCATGGAACCTCATTTTAGTGGCAAACCTGACAACAAAATAGTCAGGACATTGTCTAACAGACTGGTTATCTGTAGAGCCACCTTATCCACCATGCCTGCTATAACACCCTGATTTCCAATAAAATATTCTTCACCACTTGATGAAATCTGTGCCATAGGTCATACATTTTTCATTTACTCCACACAATCACCAAACCAACAAAATGTATGATATGATATGGCATGTAGTGATTATCATCAATTTTGGCATTGTTAATACAAGTAATAATAATAATAATAATGATAGACAGCTTTACTGAGTACTAAGTATTAAGCACATGGGGTTAAATGCTTTGTGTTCATTATTAACTTAATCACCATAAAAATTCTCTAAGTATTTCACATTTTTTCCTAAATTTACCATAAAATGCCTCTTTCTCTTCACCAAACTTCTTGAAAGAGTTTCTACTTAGCGACTTTCCTTTGCAGACATTAGAATTTGGCTTCTACCCTCATCACCCTATTTACACTTACCACCAATAATCATCTTATTGACCAACTCAAAGCCTTCTATTTATTTATCATATTGGCCCTTTACTATAAAACCTTTGACATCGTTGACCATTCCTTTGTTCATGAAATCTTCTATTAAATATTATTATCTCACTTTTACAGATGAAGATGTTCAGGCTTCCACAGGTTGAATAATTTGCCCAAGGTTACACAGTTAGTAAATCAAAGAGACAGGTTTGATAAATCCAGAATTCAAGTCCTTTAACCCCACAAGGCAATTCCATGTCCCAAAATTCAAACTTTATAGTTCTTGAACAAACTTTGCTACAAAGATATTCCTTTTTACTTCCCCTGGGGAAGTCATTTCTATGGCTCCACTTTGTGGGCTTAAGGCTCCAAGATTAATAAACATGATCATCACATGTTAATCACAACAGTCCACAGGTAACCATGTTTCCTTCTTGAATGATGCTAGTACAGCTCTCTTCAATCCCTCAATTCTATTTTCTCTGATCACACTGCTGCATTTTCCCTACCAGCCCCAGCATCAGATAGAGACTCACCCAGCCTCGATTTCTGAATAGTTGCCTTCTGCCGAAAACGGGTACAGTTTCAGGAACACATTGAGTGCTCTTAGATCTCATGTTCCTTACCTTTTCCCTAAGTCTAAAACTGTACTTCTGCTTCTTCAGTCTCAGTGGATTATGGAGCCTTTTACTTCTTCAGTATAACAGAGGCCATGGAAGCATGATGCAAACATATTTTCCTCCCTTCTTTCTCCAAACATATTCACTTATTCTCACCTTCCCATGTAGACACCTCAAACCTAGTTGCATTTTAGAATCCCATTAGAAAATTATAAGATTTCTAAGACCCAGGCAGAACTCTAAAACAAATAAGTCAGCATCTCTAGGAATGGGATCCAGGCACTGATATGTTTTTAAAGCTCCTTAGTTAATTCCAACAACCAAGTAAGTTTGTAGACCACTGCCCTAATCTCAAGTATTCCCGAAGTAACTTCCCAAATCTGCATGATTATAAGGTTACCTGAAACTTTTATTGTACATTGAGATCCCCAGGTCCCTCTGATAGAAAATGAAGATTAAATTAGAATGTCTGGGTTGGAGCCCAGCAATATATTTGAAAAGTACCACAGGTAATTTTTGTTTACAGGTTAATTTAGGTAATAATATCCTGGATTTTCTGTGTCTCCCCTTTGGTATTTTCACACTCTATCAGGTTGTCTTCTGACCTCAAGTATCTTTTTTAATCCTCACTTGAGGACATGCTTATTGATTTTAGAGAGAGGAGAAGAGAGGGAGAAAGAAAGGGAGAGAAACATCGATTGGTTGCCTCTCCCCCAACCAAGACCTAACTCGCAACCTATGCATGTGTCATGAACAGGAATCAAACCCATCTGGTGGATGATGCTCCAACCAACTGAACAACACTGGCTGGGGCAGACCTCAAACATCTTTAAATATTTCTCATTCTTAAATCATGTTCCCTCTGCTATATATCTTCCTAAAGTTACCACCACATCTCTTTATCACCAAAAGTCTTGACCATGGTTCCCATTCAGTCCTGACCCCAGGATAATCTACTTTCTCTTTTATATTTATTTATTTTTTATCCACACTACTATTCTAACCCTATTTTCCCACCATCATTTAGCCCAGGATTGCCAAGAATTAGCCCAAAGTTTTTTCTGTTCTGTTTGCTTTTCTTTTATTTTTTATTGAATCTATTGAGGTGAGACTGGTCAATAAAACCATACAGGTGTAGAGATCTATAGCACATCATATGCATACTTGGTTAAATTTATTTTTTGGTATTGGTTAGGTATTTTTTGATGCAATTGTAAATGGGGCTGTTTTTTTAGTTTCCCTGATAGTTCATTATCGGTGTCTAAAAACACAACTGATCTGGATATTTATTTTGTATCCTGCGATTTTACTGAATTCACTTAACGGTTCTGGTAGTTTTTTGGTGAAATTTTTTGGATTCTCTATGCCCAATATCATGTCATCTGCAAGTAATGACAACTTTATTTCTATTCCAATTTGGATGTTTATTATTTCTTCTTCTTGTCTGACTACTGTGGCCATTCCTTCTACTACTATGTTTAATAAGAATAGTGAAAGTGGACATCCCTATCTTCTTCCTGATCTTAAGGAGAAAGCTTTCAGTTTTTGCCCATTGAATATAATGTTGATTATAGATTTCTCATATATGGCCTTTATTATGTTGAAGTATGTTGCCTCTATTCCCACTTTGCTGAGAGTTTTTATCATAAATGGGTGCTAGATTTTATCAAATGCCTTTCCCCCATCCGTTGGTTTGATCATGTGGTTTTTATCCTTCATTTTATGTGGTGAATCACATTTTTTTGATTTGTAATTGTTGTGCCAACCTTGCATTACCAGAGTAAATCCCACGTGATGATAGTGTATGATCTTTTTGATGTATTGCTGTCTCAGTTTCTTTATATTTTGTTGAGGATTTTAACATCTATGTTCATCAATGATATTGACCGATAATTTTCTTTCTTTATAGTGTCTTTATCTGGTTTTGGAATTAGGATAATACTGGCCTCATAAAATAAGCTTGGAAGTTTACCCTCTTGTTTAATTTTTTGGAATACCTTGAGAAAAACAGGTGTTAGTTTTCCTTTGAATGTTTGGTAAAATTCACCTGTGAAGCCATCTGGTCCAGGACTTTCATTTGTTGGGAGTTTTTAGTACTGCTTTGATTTCATTAGTTTTAATTAGTCTATTCAGATTTTTGGATTTTTCCTGATGTAGATTCACAAGGTTGAATGTTTCTAGGAATTTGTCTGTTTACCCAGGTTATCCAATTTGTTATCATATAATTGTTTGTGATATATTCTTACAATTCTTTTTGTTGTTGGTGATGTCAGTTGTTATTTCTCCTCTTTCATTTCTGATTTTATTTATTTGGGTCCTCTTTCTTTTTTCCTTATAAATCTGATTAAAATTTTGTCAACATTATCTTTTCAAAGAACCAGCTCTTTGTTTCATTGATCTTTTGTTCTTTTAGTTTCTATATCATTTATTTCCATTCTAATCTTTACCATTTCCTTTCTTCTACTTACTTTAGACTTTGTTGTTGTTTTCTACTTCTTTTATATGTAGGGTTAGATTCTTTATTTGAGATTTTTCTTACTTCTTGAGGTAATGCTATAAATTTTTCTTTTAGGACTGCTTTGGCTGTGTCCCATACATTTGTGGTTGTTGTTTGTTTATTTTCATTTGTCTCAAGGTAACTTTTTATTTCTTTCTTAATCTCATTGTTAACCCATTTGTTGTTTAGTAACATAATAAAACCCTTTTCAGTTTGGGTTTTGTTTTTTATTTTGTAACTGATTTCTAGTTTCATACAATTGTGGTCAGAAAAGATTCTTGATTTGATTTTAATCTTCTTTAAATTATTGACTTGTTTTGTATCCTAACATGTTGTCTATCCTAGGATCCAGAGACAGTTCAAAAGATGCTCAATATCTCTAGCTATCAGAGAGATGCAAATTAAAACCACAATGAGATACCACATCACACCAACCAGAATGACCATCATAAACAAAGCAACAAACAACAAGAGTTGGAGAGGTTGTGGAGAAAAAGGGACCCTAGTACACTGTTGGTGGGACTGCAGACTGGTACAACCACTATGGAAAACAGTATGGAATTTCCTCAGAAAACTAAAAATGGATCTGCCTTTTGACCCAGCAATCCACTGCTAGGATTATATCCTAAGAAACCTGAAACACCAATTCAAAAGAACCTATGCACCCCAATGTTCACAGCAGCACAATTTACAATAGCCAAGTGTTGGAAGCAACCTAGGTGCCCATCAGTAAATGAGTAGATCAAAAAACTATGGTACATTTACACAATGGAATTTTATGCAGCAGAAAGAAAGAACTCCTACCCTTTGTGACAACATGGATGGAACTGGAGAACATTATGCGAGGTGAAATAAGCCAGGTGGTAAAATACAAATATCATATGATCTCACCTTTAATAGGAACCTAATCAACAAAACAAAACAAAAAAACAAGCAAAATATAACCAAAGACACTGAAATAGAGAACAGGCTGACAGTGTTCAGAAGGGAGAGGGGAAGGAATTTCAGGGGAAAAGGGGAAGGGTTTACAGGAACAAGTATAAAGGACACATGGACAAAAACTAGGGGCAGATGGAAATGGGAGGGAGATGGGGAGGGCTGGGTGGGTGGGCTGGGATGGGAGTAAAAGATAGAAAATTGTACTTGAACAATAATTAAAATAAAATTATTAATAGAAAAAGAAAATGTTTCAATGTCTATTTGAAAAGAATGTGAGTTCTGCTGTGTTCTTTTTGACTTTAACTAACTTCATTTCCTTGTAGCATTTGCTGCTAACCATTTCCATTCCTACCCTCATCCTCACTCCAGAAATATTCTCCATTGATTTTCCTTTTACTTCTCTCATCAGTTTCTCTCTTTCAGTGAGTAAGCTTTCTCCAGTTTCTCAATAAGTGTTTTTCGTAGGACTCTCTTTGTCTCCCTATTCTCTTCAGACACATTCATTTTAGGTGTTCTCATCTGTTCCATGGCTTCAACATAAAGATGCATACTGATTAGTATGAAAATTCTGTCTCCTGTTCTAAGCCATACATTATTACATTCAACAAGCCACCGGTTAGCATGCAGTGTTTCCAATTCATCGTTGCTCGAGTAAACTCAGTATCACTCTGTCTACATCATCTGTCTTCACTACCTCTATACACATCACCTTGCTTTGAATTACCCACCTAGAATTCTTGGAATAATTTCTGGTGTTGTTGATTGTATCTGTGTCTATAAGAGTCCATATCTTATTAAATCTCCCCACACTGGCACCTCAGCAAAGTGAGAAATCATCTTCCAGCTCACCTCAGCCCTGAATAATTTGCCCCAACCATACTCCCAGCTCTGCATTCTGACCTACACCAACTCTCATGAGCTTCACACCTCAGCAATCCAATACCTCATCCTTACTTTTGGATCATCTTTTATACTTGATGCTTATAGACTGTTTCCATGGTGGTATTCTTGGCTATCCTCTTAGACTACCTTTCTCCCTTCATTGTGCTGCCTTAGTTGGCCCCACTCAAACTCCTCTCAAGGTCCTACATTCCCCTAAGACCAACTTTCTTGAAACAGATGGCACGGTAATAACCCTTAAGTCATATTTGTCCTATCTGTAAAAGCAGGCACTTGATAAATTTTATTTATAAATTTCTTACATTTTTGTCCTCTCTATTCCCTGTGCAACCCTAATTCAAGATTTTATTCTGTTTGCTTGGAACTATTATAATAGTCTCTGCCTAGATTTTCCTTGTCTCTACACAGCCATTTGACTGCATTACTCCCCTGTTTAAAGTTATTGCTTTTTATTTCCTATAAATGAATGAATTCCTTCACCTGCTCCCCATATACTTTTCTAGTCTTTTCTGCAGCTAATTTGTCCCCCAAAGTCTTTTTTCTATTGCTGGCCTCCCTCATTTCATCTCTCTTGTCATTTTTCTCTTCTCTTCTCCTCTCCTCTCCTCTCCTCTCCTCTCCTCTCCTGGACCACACTGAATCTATAATGTTCTTACCCACCTTACCCACCTAGAATTTCTTGAATGTGTATCCCAAAAGCCTCATGTTTTCTGTAATTTTCTCTGACATCTTCTGCTGTAGGAAGAATTTATCACTTTAATTTGTGTTTCTTTAACTACAGTACCAGATGTACTGTATTATATTCATACCTGTAAATAGCTGTCTTCCCCATTATACCACAGGTTCTTCAAATGCAGGAACCATGTCTGTTCCATCATTTTTCCCCCTAACTGCTAGGTCTGTGCCTGACAAATAGAAAACATTTTTTGAATATTAGTTGGCTGTATGGAATTACACAATCTTTTGATCAGTGGTCTGCAAACTGCAGCCAACAGGACAAATCAGGTCCACTGCCTGTTATTGTAAATAAAGGTTTTCTTGGCAGACAACCACTCCTACTCATTTATATATTGTGTATGACTCCTCTGTGCTACAATAGTAGAGTTCAGTAGTTGCAACATAAACTATAAGGTCCACAAAGCCTAAAATATTTACTATCTGACCCTTAAATTTGATGTCCCTTACTTTTAGACATTGAAGATTATCCTTAGTAAATGTTACACATAATCATGTGTATGATGTAAAATTTCACCCTTGATATTACTGTTCCAATTTATTTTAATTTGTTCATGCTAGATCCCACATCTTTAATTTTATCAAGAATAGAATGTTCCAGTAAGTGAGAAAAAAAGTTTCTGTCCAAAAATCTCTCAAACTCTTCATTGCCTTTTTTGGGAGTTCTGTTTTCCCACCATGAGGCACTTCTCTTATTTTGCTGAACCATTGGAAGGTTTGGAAAATATTACTGTGAAATCATGGGTTTAGAAGATTGAAAATAAGGCAAAATATTTCACCAGAGAAATATATTAAAAACTCTGTGTATTTATGGCTTTCTCCAGCCCAGATTCATAAGTCTAAAATAATCAGCCAGCACCACTGGGAAGAGTCAGCTTCCAAGCTGATGAGGAAAGAGGTATATCCAGTGAACGCTTTGTGTCCTTACACATTGCCTTGGTAGGATGTTAATGGGATTACCCACGCTTCATTTGGGGAAGGCTTGGCCCAGAATAAATATCTGGATTGTACCTGAACACCAAAGGAGAGCTTCCTACATCATAAATATCCCTGAGCCCTTGCATAGATATTAAAACCTTAGGTGCCTTTGTTGTGGTCTTTAATTCTGTTAATCGCCCTAGGTAAAGATTAGCTGCTCTTGTCAATTTAATTCTGCTTCAAACAAAGCAACAAGGTCACTATTTTTCCTCTCTCTCTGTCTCTCTCTCCCTCTCTAGCTTTGCCAGCAAAGAGGATTGAGTTGTCATGTAGCTCTAATAGGCAGCGCAGGGAATCGTTAGTCCACCTCAACACCCTGACTGATGGGCACTTCACTTCAATCATCTGCCTGAGCAGTAGTGGCCCAGTACTATTGACACTGTGTCAGCTTCGAGAGAAGATGCCTTAATCGGCCTCGACACCCTCTGCATTGATTTGACAAGTTGCTGTAATGACCTTCTTGTTTTTCTGAAGGATTACTGTTTACTCCGGAGGTGCTGCTGACTAAATGTACTGCATTGTCATGGAAACGCTGATGGTGGAGGCTACCTCTCCACTAGGCCCGGATAGAGGGTGATGGTGATAGGAAACTAAATATTTCAATGAACTGGTCTTTCCCAATAGTGCTAATTCCAGCCCATTAATCAGACCTACTTTGAAGAGCCAACCAGAATTAGGGACCAGTTTTGTCAGGTCCCCTATAAAGACAATTTGTTACAAAGCACATTAACTTTCCCAAAATTCATGTTTGGGTTTTCTTTGTATTCACTAGTAAGAGAGCTCTGTTCAATGTGACCACCTCCTGAGTACACCTGGAAATTATTACCATTTACATATTATTGAAAAAGGCTGACTCTTCCTCAGCAGACACACTCTTACATTTAAAAAAGGGATAAAAATGTAAGGAAAGAAAACAACACTCTGAGCACCTGCCACGTAACTGGCAATGTGTTAGCACTATTACATTTATGAATGAGAATAAGAATTGCTCTGTAAATGTTATTATTGTTATATTTCATTGATTCCATGATATGCAATTTGCCCATGTTAACATTTTTGAAATCATGTACATCTCATAAATCAATCCCAATAAACATGTTACCAGCCAGGTGACAGTTGTGGCATAGTTAGAAAGCATTTCATTGGCAAAACAACAAAAAAACAACAGCATCAGAGTGCCTTAGATTCTGTATTGCAATTTTTTGTAATGAATGCTTTGTACAGATTACTTCCTTAAATCCTTGAAACATCTTGTACAATTGCACATTGCATTGAGCTATAAGTAGCAAAGATATACTTGCAGAGGAGTGAACACAAAAGGATTTATTTATTTTCTCAAATAACAAGAAGTGTAAATTAAGACTTTGCTGGCATTGTTTCAGCAATTCAGAGATGTGATAGCCAAAATCTCAGCCATTTTTTGTTTTTTTCTCATGAACCCAAGATAGCTGCTGAATCTGAAGACATCACATCGTAATTGCAGATAAAAAAAAAAGAAAAAGGTAATAGAGTATAGCACTCAGCCTCCTTTGAAAGGATTCCTCTGTGTCACTCTTGACAATTTTCACTTATAACTCATTGACTGACCCTATCTGGAAGGAAGGCTGTGTCTTTTTTTAATCATGGCATATTGCCACACCTACCAAAGCTGGAGTTATGCCATCAAGGAAGAGCAGAGTGAATATTGTGTGGCAACTCTGACTTACCTTATGAGCAAGGTATTACTATATGCCCATTGCATGGACCATGAAATTGAAAATTGAAGAGGTTAAGTGATTGAATTATCACATGTAATAAATATTCTTATTCCCAGGGTACAGATAAAAGATAAGCCAAGCTTACAAAGACTAGGTAATTTGCCCTCATTGTCACAAGTCTATCTTACTCTAGAATTGTAGCACCATGTATTATACCATAAGTTGTTCTAGGGAAGGCTTAAATTCAATGGCAAGATAGCAATAATTTGGTGTGGAAAGAGGGACTGGACTAGGAAACATGATTGAGAAAATTTTTTCTTCTTCCAGGGATCTACCAGTAGCCATGAATAGAACCCATCTTTCTGAGTGTCTGTTATTTGTTTGATGTTTATTAAGCATGTACAGAACATCTGGCTGCTTTTCTAAGACTTTTGAATGGAGACCATCTGCCCATATTTTACTGCCTATTTTAAGGGTTATTGGCCAAACAATTGTTTTATATCTTGGGCTCTTGTTGACTTCAGACTTTCCTGGGCAACTTCAGATGTGATTTAGAGGATGCTTAAGAAAAAGTAGTTGAGGCCTGCATGGAGAGTAAGGAATTAGATAGTCTCAAGGGTGGTAAAAAAGGGAGAGGTGATTATCTTGAGGGGATATGAGTCCAGGCATCTGGTAGGTAAGAAGAGGTAGTTTCTACTTCTAATTTACCTTTTCTATGGGAGCTGCTCCCCTACTCCATCCTTAACACACACTATTCCATGTGGTTCTGCTGGGGCGGCTGATATGAGAACTCCATTTAGCCCCCAGAACCTAAGCTAGACTTGATACACCAGGCTAGATCCAAAGTGTAAACAGGTCCAGTAATTAGTCCAGTAATTGGGGATGTGATCCAAGTAGGGCCAGTCAGGGACCTCCCTGAGATTCTGCATTTTGGTACTGCAGAAAAGGTTTCTCTTTGTTTTAGGCCATGAGCAATTAGTATAAAGGCCTGGGGATACCAGCAAACATCTTCCTCACCACCAGGAGCTTGTCTGAGAATGACACAATCACACCGTGGGAAGTGAATCCAGACATGGCAAGATAGCCAGAACCCTGACGACATCATTTGAGCACCTGTATCCAGCAATGTCTAAAGCTATATATTCTATAACCCATTTCAAACTAGGTTAAACAAAGCAACAGCAAAAGAATGAAGCCTCATTGCTAAATAAACCAAGAGATAGCCAGCTGAAAAGTTTAAAGGAACATATGGCCTTTATTTAAGACTGTTTGAAGAACAAATAGGGAATGAGTTAAGAATGGTTAAAAATTGAGTTTAAGAACATGGAAGATGAGCTATAACTTTTCTTCACACAGTGAATTACATGCATATAAAACACACACATACATTGGTATACACACATGCACACACATGCAACCATCCTGTATTCTCTCATGGATGTATGTATACTCATACATATGTGTGTATGTGTATATACTATTATTTTTCAGATCTATTTGACTGATGTTGTGATTGAATTAGTAGAGCTTGCAGACAAATTTGAATTTTCTCAAAGGTCCTTTATTCCCTCATTTTCTAAAACAGTGAATAGCGGGAAAAGGTTTCCATCACAATCACAGAAAGATCAACAAATTTTTTTGCTAACAGGTGGCTAGCTGAAAACTCACCTATCTCTTTGAGGAAGAGCCTCAGAAATGCAAAGCTGATGCAGTGTCTATAGTTCTTAAAGCTCCTTCTTCAGACTGTTTCCTTTAATGAGTCTAAAAATTCAATAATAGCTATGCACACTAGAGCAAAATCTACTGTGTCACCCTTGTTCGTTTTTCATTCTTAACATCATATATTTATAAACATCTCCATTGGGAGGACACACACATATCCACATGCCATGCTAGATGTGCTGTTTACACATATTTTCAGGAAGCAAAATGTGGCATAGAGGAAATGTTCAACTAGATCATATGAGACTCAGTTACATAAATCCTAAGATGACAGTTCCTAACAGTGATTCGCTGTAAAATTGTTAATAGACTGTGTGCTGTCTGTTATGCCCATACTGTGTTACCACAGAGTCAAATGAAAGGATGAGAAAAGTTAGATTTGTGTGTCACTTCAAACTGAAGCATGCTTCAATATGCTACTTGAACATAATAAAATAGTACCCATAGACCATCATATGTTGGCATGTAATGTATTAAGCCAAGATAAATGGGGCAGTCAACTGAAGTAGGACCTAATGATTGCCAAATCAGCAGTTAACAAGCTGGGGGCCTGACATATATCAGGTTTTGAAAGACAGAGAAAGAGAAACATTAACAGTCCTGCTGGTCAACATCTGATGAGGGTGAAGAAAAAAGCTCATTGGGTCTTGCTAACCTGTACTAGAATCACATTTTCGTATTAGCAGAGGTTGCACTGATTGGGAGGATTACAACTCCTTAAGTACACACGTCCTCATGCCATCTCCCTATGGGTGTCATCCCAGGATAACTGCCAGAGCCTTAAGGTAATCACTGAAATATACCTCCTGGCAGAATAAAAAAAATTCAAACCATAATTCATGTTTCAGAGCTTAAATGATGTTTGTTATTGTTGTTTTAGTTTCTATCCTGAAAGATTTGTGCTACTCCACCATTCCAGAACAGAATTCAATGTCATTTAGAGAGCAGGATAGTAATATTATGGCTTTGCTGGGCCCACAGCCAAGCTCACTGACCCATGTGAGTTTAGCCCACTCCTTCCCCAAGACAATCTTTAGCCATGAGCCTGGCAGAAAGGAATTTTGTATTTGGTACTTCTGTGCTACCCCATCAATTGTCTTCTCTATCCTTTCTCTCCCATATCACTTTGCATTTACTTTGCCATTCTCTTTTTCTCTGTGCTGTGTTCTTACTCATTCCTAATACCACCCACTTAGGTACCCATGCTTTTATTTTACCCCAAAGATAAGGTTTCTAATATTTTGTTGTTGTTGTTGTTTTGTGATTGGGGCCATAAAAGAGTTCTGAAGAGAGTATACATCTCTATCTCTTTGAACCCTGAGGCAACTATCATGTGGACTGGAATGAAGTGGTCAGTGAATATCAAATTAAACATGTGTATAGATGATCCTGGTCACAGCCATGTATGCACATAGTCTGGTGATCCTAGAGAGCAGTGACCTCTCTGCAGGTGGAGACGTCTACTAGAAAATTCTGAGATAGACTCCTCTACCCCCAACACTAGCCCAGGCCACAGAAAACAAGTAGGTAGATACCCTTATAAACTTCTCTCTAGGAATGTATTCATGAGGATTATGAGAGTAATAAATACATACCTTTCCTAAATACATATTTGCACATTAATAAGAGACTCCAGGTGATTCCATAGATTTAATAGAAATGCCACAATAGTGGGATTTGGAAACTCTTAAGCAGCCAGTGTGAACTTGTGGTCCCTCTCAAAACCATCTGCAGAAGCAGTGACCTATGCTGTCACCATCAGGACCTATGTTCTATCATCAACAGAGCCTGGCCATAGAGTTGTGTATGTGTATTGTTCTCAAGCAGCAACTGAAACAAGAGGTCAGTGTAGCCTGGGGAGCTTCTCCAAGGAAGGGTAGATGGAAACCTGGCATGCCTTTCACATCAAAAGATGACTTTATATTTTGGAAACAACCCTGTGTGGTAACTCAGTGGGATTTTTAGTGGCGTGACCCTCCCTTGTACTGGGCAAGAAAGAGCTCTGTTAAATTTCTCTGCCTGAGTTGCCTCTTCTCCTTTCCCTCACTAGCTTTATACTTCAGGTCCTGGCCATTAACTCCAGTTGCCAAAGTGGCATCTGCCTATTTCCTCCAGGCCTTTGGACATTCTCTCCTCCAGCCTGTTTACTTGGAAACCTCTCAAAGATATTCCAGGTCTCTCAGTTTCTATATTTTTTTTCTGCTTACAACACTGTCTATAACCCTGTGGTCCTCAAAGCGTGGTCCCCAGAGCAGCAACGTTGACATTCTGTGGGAGTGCATTAGAAATGCAGATTCTGTGCCTCCATCTTGCTTACCCCTTTCAGAACATGGGGACAAATAAGTGAGCAGTTGTCATTTATTGTGAGGTCTGTTAAATAGAAAACCCCAGGCCTAAAACGGCATCACTTGTGGTAAAGCCCATGATACCAAGCCTAGATTTAATACCTCAAACAGCTGTTGTTTGAAATTCTCCCAGAAACATAATTTTGATTAACCAGTCTGGAATCTTCGGGTCAGCACCAGAGAGGTACAGGTAATCTGTCACACGATCCTTCTCTATTCCACACCCTCCCCCACTCCCTAGAAAAAGAGGAAATCTGCACGATAAAAATGCTTGCCCTTCCCTGCCTCTCAAGAGAAGATGTCCTGGTCTAAAAATAATCCTGCTTTTTCTTTTGTTAATATCTCCCTTGCCCCACCCTTCTTCCTATGAAAACCTTCCATTTTGCACAGCCTCTCAGAGCGCTCTTCTAACTCCTAGCTGGGATTGCTGCCCAATTCATAAATCTCTTTAATAAAGTCAATTATATCTTCAGAATTATATCTTCAGATTGCCTGGATTAAATTTTGTTCTTTAACAGGTCTTACCCATCAGAGCAGAGACTGTGCCTCTTCTCACTTATATCCTTTGTGCCCAGGTGGTGTTACTGGAGGAAGTTTCCAGCTCAATAAATGTCAACTGAATGATTGAATGATTGAAAATAAATGAGAGGTAGAATTATAAGGTGATCAGGTGCCAGGCTCTGGAGCCAGACTAACTGAAATAAAAATCACATCTTGGCTCCTATACTCCTGGTTGTATGGCCCTAGACAGTTAGTCTCTACACTTCCTGGCAAAACAGGCCTGGTAACGGCCCCAGGTTTGTACGCCTGGTATGTCAATTCCATAGATTAATATAGGCACGGTACTTTGAACAATGAATTCATAGCATCTAGTAAGCACCCACTATTAGGAGTATAAAACAAGACTTTAATTCTGGCACATCCATGTTGTCAGAGGATTTCATTGGATTTCCTCAAAGAATGCTTGAAATTAAAATCTAAAGTATACCTTGATTTTATATTGTCTGTTGGCACTTTTCAACACAATGTCTGTAGAAGAGCTTCTTTTTATGATGTTTACTACCCAATTAATAGTGTGAATGTTAATGGCAAACAGCACCAGAATGTTAAACTTTGGTCCTTAAGTTTTGGCTAAAAAAATTCAGAACCCAGATTCAAACACAAACAAAAGTTTATTTAAAAAGCTACAGAGATAGAAGAAGTGAGCCATAGAAGAAATGAGCCAGCTGAGCTGCATGAACTCAGGGAACAAGTTACAGAGGCAGAACAAGGGACCCTTGGAGCTTAGGAGAATGAAAGCAAAAGCACTCTCCTTGAGGGAAGAAAGGGGTAGGAAAGGTGCAGGTGTGCTCCAGAGAGTGAGCTGTGCACTGGGTCCTTTGTCTTAAGGGGCTTTATCTGTTCCCAAAGGCCTGAATTTTAGGGAACTTCTCAGGGAAGGGTCTCAATAGAATAGTCAACAGCTTTTCGGGTGTGTTCTTTCAGGGTTGTAGTTTTCACTAATTGGTCTGCACCGGGGCAGAAGATCATTAATATAGTTGGTCCTGATGTCAGCCACTACATCACCCTGGCTGGTTTTCCTGATTTTCTGTGCCTAGAGCTGAAACACAACTGAAGCCTAGGTGTTTTCTCTAGTTTGACCAAAACTCTGTCTCTGGGGTCAACAGATCTAAGGCTTTGCTCCTAAGTTTATTTCATGTAGTTCAGAACCTCATTGTCCTGAGGACTTAATGCTTAAGGCAGTGGTCATGCTAGGACTTGTATGGGGCTCATATGAAGCTGTTCTCTAGCACACCTTGTTCCTCCCTGAAGGGGGTCTGCCACACTAGTGATATTCCAAGGGAAGAAAGGTCAGGGAGGGTCTTGAACCACATGACCATCTATATGAAAGGTTAGGAGTTCTAAACTGCATGCTAGGAGGAAAAAGTTCACCCTGAGGGTGAGGTCCCTTGCTAGGCACCTGGAGCTTTCCACCCTGGTGTCCTTCTGTGGCTTATTGTTTCCACTCATTTCTGTCTATTTGCCTACTAACATTTATAAACTTGAAGCTGACTTGATGTGAGCAGGAATTTTCTCAACAGTCTCTCACTCCTCTTCTCACCTCTCATTTTGCTCAGCCTTCTCTTCTTTTCTCTCCTTTTCCCTAGATCCCATTTCTCACTTCCCTCTCTTCTTTCTTATCTATCCCTCTTCTCTCTCTACCCACCATCCTCTTCATTCCCACACTAATGACGCTCCCCTGTCTCTTCTTCTCTCACTCCTAAATGCTTCTTGAGCTATCTCAACTTTCTGCCACACAGAGTCTGAGATAGCCAAGATTTAGAAATGCTTTTTTTTTTAAAGTGCTCACCCAAGGATATATTTATTGATGAGAGAGAGAGAGAGGAAGAGAGAAACCGATGTAAGGGAGAAACATTGATTGGTTGCCTCCTGTTAGTGCCCAACCAGGGACCAAACCCACAACCTATGTATGTACCCTGGCCAGGGATTGAACCTGCAGACTTTTGGTGCCTGGGTATCCAGTGCTCCAACCAACTGAGCCACCTGGCCAGTGAAATGACTCTCAACCACCACAGTGTTCAGCCCAAATAAAAATGCTAGGAAAGTGTTCAGTGAAAAAGAAAAATTAGTGCAAATGAAGCCCTCAACATTATTTTGTTCACCAAACCTTAAACTGAGCTTCTTGCTTGCTTGCAGTTGAAGGGATCTTGTTACAAAGCTATCTATGAAGCAGAGGTCGAAGAGGTTGCCCAGAGGCAGTCTTTGGAGTTCATGGTACTCCTGCCTGCCAGCAGAATGCCAATCTCATGCACATGCAAAGCAGACAGGCTGCAGTTAGCTGTGCTGCTGCTTATACCAGATGCTCCACCGTCCTTGCAGTATTCAGGGGTCTTCATGGAAAGAGCTGGTGACTTCCTCTGCCTGGAGGCTGGCTTAGCCCCTTTCAGGTCCTGATTGGATGATTCTGATGTTTAAGAGGAGGGGGGACAAGATGACTTAAGAAATTCCTTCTAAGTGGAAGTTCTGTGATTGTGCTAACTCTTGACTTCAAATTCTTGTTGAAGGGAACCTGAAATCTGTTGTACTTTAGGTCACCTCACCTAACCCCTCTAACCACAGAGGGCTTTCTAATTGGTCAGCATCCTCTCTGCCCTTGGGGAGACAAAGCACGCCTCCTCTGGGTTTCTCCATAGCCTGTAATCCTTTTTGAGAACTAATAAGACAAATCCCTTCTTCTGATGCAGCCAAGAAGGTGGGGGCACTGCCCACTCAGGCCTGTTGATGGTGACTTACAGGTTCAGATGGGGGTGTGGCTTGACTTATGAGGGAAGTTATGGTGACAGTGGACCATGCCCTTCCTTGACTTCCCTCTCAGCAGAAAAGCCCTCTGTTCCTCTAGGAGTACCTCCTCCTCTCTCCTTAAAAGCCAAACCAGATTGCATCCCCCAATTCCCCTAGCCAAACAGGTGACTCCTGCCAGAGGAAGAAGAGGAAAAGGAGCAAACATTGTCTGCCTCTACCTCTGGCTTCCCTTCATTTCATTGAACTCACGTATTCCCTCTTCATGTCACTAAAAATGTTATTTATTGATCCTGCTGACAGCGGCAGTAAATAGAGCCCAGGCTGTTTTACATCGTTGATGAGAAGGCACGCTCCATAACTCATCAAGCCCAATCTGATTCCACATTAGTCCTCTCCCCTTTTTTCTCTTTCCTATCTCATTACAGAAACAGGAATTAATACACATGGACAGAAGAGAAATGAGTTCAGCTGCTCTTAGGGCTTCTGTGGGAAGGCAAGTGCCCTCATGGCTCCTTAAGAAAAATTAATGGGTGGGTCAGCCCTCATTGAGGCCCATTAGCTGTGCCCCGATGACAAAGGACTATGGGCAGTGGGCTTGTTACAGAACAACAAGGGGGACCTGGGAAGATATACTATTACCCAAAAGAAACCCCCAGGTCCGTTATGTTCGCCACCTATAGGCAAGATGTCTCTCAATGCCAGAGATTCGTGAAAAGGAAAGGAAATGTTTATTTAGTGCTATACAAAATTAAAGTAGTGACCTAATGTCTTAATCAAAATCCAAAAGTCCCTTAAAACACCCACAAACACACACAGTCCTTCTTTCCCCCTTTGCCCAGTCTGGGGTACCGTATCTCAGGAAAAGAAATAGAAGTCCGTGGCTCAGGCAGCTCCCAGTTCTTCCCAATAACCTGTCTCGGCTGGTAGGCATCCCTCGGTTCCCAGCACCATCAGCTGTGTCGCTGGGATCTCTACTAAAGCTGGGTGGTGGTTCCCCCTTCTAATGCTGCAGGGGTCCCAACCCTGGCAAAGGCACGTGGTCCTTTCTCCCCCAGGGCCACAGGAGTCCCCACTCTGCCAAATCTGCGTGGTTCTCCCTCACAGGACTGCAGGAGTCCCCACTCCACTAAAGGCCAAGTGGTTCGCCCTCCCAGGTCCGAGGGAGTCCCCACTCTGCCGGAAGCACATGGGTCTCCCCTCAACAGCTGCTGTATCTGGGTTTAAATCCTTGCGCCAATCTTCCTCTGCAGCCCCATTTCAGACTCCTCCCACACTCAGCCACACCTGCCCTCAATCTCCCATTCTTTCTAGCCTTTTTGGCTGCCATCATGGGTCTGGGCAGGTGTGGCCCCATGTCATAGAGCCAATCATCTCCAAGCTCCCACGCAGACGCTGTAACTCCGGAGACCTGCCCCCCAGTTACATCTTGAGGGGGAAGTTACTTCCATTCCCCTGGCTCAGAGCATGGCCACAGCTATTCAACAAATCTATGTAACCAGTCAAAGGTTATAGATATGTTAAATGACCATGCCAGAGGTTAGCTGCAAGGCTGTTGCTATGCGAAACAGCTCTCAATGGCCCTGCTCCATTTGTCCCTTCCCTCAACCCACACCTGGGTTGGCGGGTGCGGTGTGAGGGCATCCTAATATTTCCTAAACACCTTGAGTTCTGGACCCCATTTCAAATGTCCATTTGGGGTCCCCCCTCTTGGCTGCACCCTGTAACAGGTTTATCATACATTTAGGCTTGGGCTGGGCTGAGATTTGGGGATTAGAGAGAAGGGGCCTACCAACCATTCTTCTGAATCTCAGTGTACAACTGCAGGCCATGGATGCCCTGAACCATAGGAAAAAATAGTGCATTTTCATGGAATGCCTACTTTACTTCAATATTTAAGGAGCAACTGTATATTAAAAATAAGTACATATATTTTACATTGGGATTGACTCAAATAGATGTGAATTTTAATGGGAAACTTAAAAGAAATTTCATTCTTGTAATGAGCTTCTTGGAGCAGTATTCCAGAACCTGGTTGACAGTCAATCACTTTACTCAGGCTTTGGGGCCTTCTCAAATAAAATACTTTTAGAAACAAGCCAACCTTATTTATCATATTCTTTTGAAATGAGTGTTCTTAAATATGGACCTCACTTTGTGGAGTTCAACCCACAATAGCAGACAGTGAGTCTACACTGGTAGATGGAGTTGGTGGAACCAGGCTGAATGGAAGATGGGACATCTGATGATTTTCCAGGCTGTGACTCTGTTATAGCACTTCAGGCACAGAGCTCCTTTCTCCCCACATCCCACCACCCTCCTCCATTAAATGGGGATGGTGGTATCTGCCAATCCTGGTCCTGGTGTGTATTAACTGAGACAAAGAGGGAAAGCTTTGCTTGTCAACATTCTGGTAAGTGAGATTTTTCTACAGCATTAAAGCATAGTTCAGCAGTGATTTCTGAAGGCAGAGGGCACGTGAAAAGACTGCACATTATAAATTGTATCACCGTGTAAAACACAGTTTGTATCATTATTGAGCACCTGCTACTTGAATTAAGGTCAGGCACAAGGCAATGCTAAGTGGGATTAAACGATGACTCTGCTCTAAGGAATTTCATGTCTAACTGGGAAAATTAGACAAATATCACCAAGGTGGGACAACTGGCAAGTGACAGCAAGAATGTCCAGGTAGGCTGTCTTTTCACACTTTATAATACTACAAGATAATCACAGCCAACCTTTATGGAGCATATGCCAGATGCTGCCCTCAGGGCTTTACCTGTAGTCATTGCTTCTAAACTTCCTAACAAACATCCAAAATTTATCTTCAATTTATAATTAAAGAACTGAGATGTAACAAAATGAGAGGCTTGCCCAAGGTCTGATGGTGTTTGCACCCAGATTTGTTTGACTTTGAAGCCCCTCACTAAGAGGATTTCCCAGGGAGCTGTGGCCATTGCGGGGAGTGGGTTGCACGAAAGTGGTCAATTAAGTCCAATTTTCTCCACCTCTCATTCTCTGAGCACTAGAGATCCCAGATCTCTCATTGTGCTTCAGTTTTTTATTTGCAAAATAAAGGAATTCACTTAAGGTATCTCAATCTGAGATTCTAGATACACTTGTGAAAAGAGAAATTAAGCACACTCAACCTCATTCTACAGAAGCTTCCAGTAGGTATTGAAGTCTTTATTTTACACAGACTAGAGAAGGGCAGGATAGAACCCTGAACTAGGTCTCACATAACTCTCAGGAGACGGTGCCTTTTATTTTGGAAAAGTAGAGGGAGGAAAAAAATAAACTCATTCATTGCTTTGAAATAAATTTTGAAAATATAGGCACATATTCAAAAAGAAAATATAGATTATTTACATAAAATAGATGATGCATATGTAGATAAGTCATTTATATGCATACAAGCATTTATCATTACTATCATTGTAATTTGAATTAATCTGCTTGAATTTTAGGCTGACCCTCCCCTCTACTCATAGCTCTGAGTGTTGAGAGATCTGAAAATCTCAGCTCTTCCTTCTTCCTTTGCCATCTTTAGAAGTTGCTGATGCTCATTTCCCAGCTATTTCATAGTTCCCAACTTTGCTTAAAAACATTTCTAATTCCTTACATTGAAAAGTGGATTGCAAATGAGGTTTAATATGAAATGTTTTGTACCAAGAAAACTAATGTCCCGTTTTTCCCCCCTAATGAATGCCAAAATCATCAGACTCAAGGCTCATGAATAATGTATATCATCCAATTAAGTGCAAAAGATTTTCAGTTCTTGCAACTGGTATGTGATGCCAGTTTTGGCCTTAGAATGGGCACTGAAGCTGTGAAGATGGGAAAAGGGGTGTGGAGAGTGAGTGGTTGTGTGTGTGTGTGTCTGACAGCTAAGTCCCCTACAATGTGTAGCATGCTCATTACATCCCTGGAGTTAAATTTCCTAGCTCAAGTCCACAGAGAGATGTTTTTTCCCAACCATAAATGGAAGTCATCTTAAGTTTCTGAACCTCCAATTCGTAATAGCCTGGAAGCTGTTGCCTGGTCCTGCTGTCCTCCTATAAAACCATCAACTCTAATTGACCAGCAGACTCTGGTTAGACTGCTTCAGCAAGTCAGCCTCAGGAGACCTCCTCTTCAAGGAAGCTACAGCTGAGACCTTGAAGGTAGATTATTTTATCCTTTTGGCTCCTGATAAAGAAGTCCTTCTTCATCAAAAAGAGATCCTGACAGCCTTCTGAGGTTGCTGAATAGGGTGTGTTCTCGATCTTCCACTGACAAAAACTCAAGACGTTGATATCAGGTCACTGCTTTCATGCACCCAAGAAAAGTTGTTT
Organism: Tonatia bakeri; assembly: GCA_004024845.1. Classification (NCBI taxonomy): domain Eukaryota; kingdom Metazoa; phylum Chordata; class Mammalia; order Chiroptera; family Phyllostomidae; genus Tonatia; species Tonatia bakeri. The sequence continues at coordinate 70,089 of PVIA01005211.1, forward strand.
CCTCTCTGAGCTTCAGTTTCCTCATCAAAAATAGAAGATGATAAATAACAATTGTTATGTCCCAGGTGGCTGTGTAGACCAGAAGCCTTGTTACCTATTAATCCTGAAGCTTGTACAAATGTTTTGTAAGTACTTTCTTTACATTGATTGTCTAGACATACTCACAGCTCCATGACAGGACTTAAAAACCTTCAGGACTTGGGCTGGCCTGAGTCTGATTAATGTCCACAAAGACATACATCTATCAGGGTTTCCATTTGTAGCATTTAGTTGTGCCAAATAACAGAGCCAGCCAGTGGTTTCTTAGAATTACGCTGTCTAATAATGAATGTTGGAGACAGAATTTTTTTCAGCCCGAAATCTCTTCTTATAACTCAGGGCTGATGAGTGCTGCCCTACATTTTTCGATGGATCCAATTTAACACTAGATGAAGCAGTGACTCAGACTAACTTAAATATCTCAAGACGAGTTTCACCTTTTCCTCTGAGGCCATATCAGTTCAATTGCATAAGTGAAAATTTATTGAAAGTGGTTTGGTGCTTAGCTTCTCTCTATTGGCAGTAATGGAGTTTAAATTTATAGCAGGCTGATGAATTTCAGATAAGAGAACCATTACCTTACAACAACATTAAGGAAAAATATATAACTCCAATTGCTAAACCTCGAATGTGTATTGTTTGAATGAGGAAAGATGGATGAGGTAGGCTGACATGTGCAAATGCAATGCCTTTCCATCCTTGTGGTGCTAGCGCAGGAGTTTGAAAGCACAGCATATTCCAGAAAGGGCTTGGGATAGTTATGCATTACAAGTGCATAATAATAAAATAGCAGGAGTAGGATGCAATCTAGGGGTGAAGATTCTCCTTCTCTTCAGTAATGTAATTGGAGGTGTCTTCTGGCAATGCACCAAGGCTGTTATAGGCTTAGGTTATTCATTTGGTACTTGTAATGTGCCTCTCCCTTATGTTATTTTCCTTCTACTACATGGCTTTGTCTGCATGGAGTGGGACCCTGGCACTGTGGGGACCAAAATGAAGGTTGCCCAGGACAACCATGCAATGCCTCAGACAGGTTGAAAGAATCCTGGGTTTCTCCATTTTCTTGAGGTTCCTGATGTATTTTCAAAAAAGAAATTGAAATAGGATTAAAAAATCATGTTATAGTTTTAAATTGTTATGCTGAACAAATTAACTATTTAAGTTAAAAAATGCAATATTATTGAGCTACGTGTAAGAATCGCAGAATTGATAAAATAGGGTTTATGGATAATATTTTTCTATAGTGGAACACAAGTTTCTGGTTGTGTGATAACATTTTTTCCCCAAATTTGGTTACATATCTCAGCAATTGTAGTATACATAATCTCATTTGGAGATAAAATCTAAATGTGAGATCCTTTGTGGGTGTGTGAGTCAAATAGCCTCTCTGCTTTCCCATTATCACCCCACTCTCCCACAGGGCATGTTCTTTTTGGACTCATCTATTAACTATCAACTACGTGTCTGTGGCAGGGGTTAAGGTGGGGGATTCTCAGAGCCACGATGGTCCAAAATGAGGCCCTAAGCCCAAGGCCTCTCGTCCATTTCTCCTGAATGAGAGACCCTCTAGCTACTTTCAAAGAGAACAGCAGCTTCACCCAGCCTCCAGGAGAACCACTCTTGGGGTGGTTTTTCTGTGGTCTGGATTCTCTGTGGTCCTTTCCCTGTCCAAGGCTCCTACTCTTCAGTTTGTACTGCTCAGGGTGAACCAGCCACCGCTCGTCCTGAGGGTGAAAAGAAATGGAGGAAAAAGACATTTAATTTCCATGAATCTCCCTGACCTTCCTGGGCAAGGAGTGGCTGAAGGATTAAGAATGCCAACTGTCTCACCTATTTTAGACACCATGCCTCTGGCCTTGTCCCCACACAGCAGTCAGAGATGGAGTCCACCCTAGCTGCATGTGTAGGTCTTCTCTGTGGTGGCTTGTGCTCTCTGTTCCAGAACACCAGAGGCACCTAAGCACTTAAAATGGAATTAACTTTAGGAGAAAAAAATCCTTAGTTCTTTGGAAATAACACCAGAGGTATTTGTTTAGAATGAGACATTCATTTTGTAGTTATACACACAGCAAATGTGAAAGAAAAGGGGCTGGATTTGGTTGGCTAGTCACTTATTCTGAAAAGAACTGGCTATTAACTGAACTCAGCCAAGTTTGAATGAAATTAAGTAGGCAAACAACTTGATGTTTTGCCAGTTTTCTCAGCTCACAAACAGCTTTGGTGTGGCCCAGTCTTGGAAAGATTGATACTGTCATTCTGGATGAAAGCAAAGGACTATGGTCCCTTCTTAAAATAGCCCAATAGAAAACATACAGACTAATGTGGCTTTTAATGGAAAATAGTATTTCAAATGCAAATTGCAGAACAGTGTCCCATGCTACTCCAAGAATGTCAATCACAACTGTAATTTGAAGCCTTTGTGGCTCCGTCAGTAACCATAAGTTGTGTGTAAAGACACTGGCACACTTTAAAATAATCAAAGTAACAACAATCATATGACATCTTGATTGACTATAGACAATTTTAAAAGTGAGCAAAACATGAGAGATGATTTAGTTCAATTTCCTTATTTTACAGATGAAGAAACTGAGGCCTGTAGAAATGACCCACATGGCTTCCCTCAGGTAGGGGCTCCAACCCCATCTCCTCCTTGTAGTGTCTTGGCTTACAGTAATTTACATCATGGAGCTTCTGAATTAGGAGAGACAGATTACTTTTTTGATCCCTTTTTAATTTTTCTCAAAACTCATAAAATATCATTGGAGGACTTTTTAATTTTTCTGAAAAGCAGGAAATCATAAGATTGATAAATAGTTTAATGTGAACCTGATGGCTTGATTAATTAATCACCAAGATGATGAACCACTACAATTCATATGTCAATTCAGACTATTTTCGGGAAATGATTTGAATCAATTGCTAATAAAATTGAGAAATTTAGGAGCCACTTTCTGACTTCCAAGTGACAGGGCTCATATTTAACTCAGGAGATGTGACAGTAATGACAACATAAAAAGTGCCATGAATTATTTTCTAGATCATGGGAAAATTCCAGCGTCTCCCCATTGAAGCAGCTCTCAGTTCGCCAGCATAAAATAAACAGAGTTAATCACTTGCTAAGAAATCTTAATCTAGGTTCTTTTTGAAATAAACAAAGACCATAATCCTGAGTAACAATTGTAATATTTCATAACCTCTTCCTTAATACAGAGTGATAGATGAACCTTGTCAAATATTAGAGTTGACATCCTATGGAAAAAAATTGTGCACTGTTGTTCTTAGATCTAATTACTTTAAACCCTTAAAATAGGTTGATTTTAATTTTTCTTCTCTGCTTTAATTCATAGGTTGAGTGTTCCAACCCTGTTTATATTTAAAAGAGCTTGCTTTGTTTATCTTTACAAAACTTTTCATTTCCAGCCAGACTCTAATTAATTTAAAGTTACATCTGGATATAATAAGACAGTTATTGTGTTAATGAAATGTCAATGGAAAGTGCACTGATCAATATTTAATCTCATTAAAGTTGATACAAGACAATATTATTATGTAATTAACATAAAAACAGCATAAGTAATACAAACGTATAAATTTTTATTAATGTATTTGTTAAGAATTTTTAGATCATGCTGTTTTATGGGTTTACTTGAGAGACATACAATTAAAATGTTTGTCAAGATGCTACTGGAGCACATTTGAAAAAGGGGGAAAAAAGATGCTACTAGAGCAACTATCAAATGTGGTTTTTAATTATCTTAACAGTCCTTAAGGTTTCTGTGCAGTTCTAATAGTCTCACTATTTGATGAAAGATGCTTTTCCCACAAATAAGAGTCCACATATAAAATATTTCTGGAATAGTATCTTAAAATTTTTTAAAGTTCCCATGCTGCTTTGCAAGGATGACATATAACAGTATGTGCAAGAAAGTTTGAAAAATGTTCAATATTTTTAAGACTATTTCTTTAAGAGCTTTATATGTTGCTGGAGAGAAACATGTATTGAACACTAAATATCATTGGATTACTGGGCATACATCCTATAGGCTTTCAATACCCTCACTTTGCAAATTCCTGTCGAATTCTTACTCGGGGTGGTCAACTTTAGTGGAACACTAATTATCTGATGCAAAGACCAGAATCGCTCATTATGTTTTTTTGAGTTCCAAACATACAAAGTTGCAATATAGGAAAACAGACCATTATCATGGGTGTATGTTACAGAATATACATTTGTGCTGAGTAAGGTAAACAATGACTTCAAAGCTACAAACCTGAAGCTCTTTTTAGGGTTATTGCTCAGAAAGTTCACACTGTTTTAGGGATTCCCTAAATCCCACAACCAAATCTAGTTCTTAAACCAGTGAACCATCTACTTGAATCTGCTCATTCCACATACAAGTAGATATGTTAAGAGACTCTTTGAGCCCTATAGCTGCTGGAACACCCAAAATGCTGGGAAACTTTTTTTATCCAAATAAATATAAAGATTAAATTTGGTGAAATAGTAATTTTATTTCAAAAGCTTCCATGGCCTCCCTCAATCCTACCATTTTATTGTAAAAGAATACAGAAGTTACTGGGACAATTTATTGTTCTCTACCATTCCTAACATGTACATCATGCCAAAATGTTCAAATGGCACTTCTATGTTTTGTCTCTGGATGAGGGAGGGTGGGGTAACTAATATCTGATGATTCTTCATCTCTCCTATGAGAGATAACAGCATGGTTGAGTCATCATATGTCATATACACAACATATATTTCTTCCTGTCTCTTGAGAAAGGCTACAAATGTTGAAGATGACATTTATGGAAGAGGAGAAAGTCATAAAAGTTGTGGGATAAAGCTGTTCCAAATAGCAGTAAACTTTTAAATACTTCTGTGTGACTGTGTTGATAATGAGGCCACTGATACATGCTTGGCCAGCTAACGAGAATGGCTGAAAATGATTACTTCTTCCTCTTTTAAAAAAAAAAGTCATAGAACAATCTTGAGTCTACAATGTTTGTTCTTTTACAAAACCTGTATAGCTAGATGGCTTTTAGGCCTAAGCAGCTATTAAGGCAAATGAAGGAAAGATTCACAAAGCTCTTGGTTCTGTAGGCTCATGTCTGAACCCAGTCTGATGGCCAGGTCTAAGGGTTCTGCCATCAGTCTTAGAGCAGGAGGCAGTAAGCACCCCTGTGTGTGTGGGCAGGGGCAAGGGGAGAGGAGACCAGAGCAGGACTATACTAGCCCAGTCACAAGCTCTCCCTGCACCATACTATCTCCTCAAAGAAATATGGAAACAAGAATACTTCCATTTGTTTGTCCTTTTCAAATTAAACCTGACTATTGGGAACTGCCCTGCCTGGTTTCAGAAGCTGTAACCCCCATGGCTAAGGCTGAGTGGGCAACCTTCAGACCATAAGCCACTAAGGAGACAAAGCTTATCTCCCTGGCAGGGGCGCTGCCTCTGCTCCTTTTACTTTACCTGCCTGGCCCCCAATGCTTGATTGGTTAACCAATGATGGGTAAGATTCCTCAAGGGAGGGATGACCTAAGACAGACATGATCTCAGAGGGCCCTAGGAAAGGACTTAGAGGTTATAGAAAAAGGGGGTGATGGACCCTAGCCCTTCCATTTTGATAAAGCCTGAGTCCTCATTCTGTCTGCAAAAAGTCTCCTAATCTCTTGGCTGTCTTACTTCCCCTGCCTGATTTAAGCCTGCAAGAATGCCTTAATCCTGAAACAATGCTAGAAGTAGGTGCCGCCCTATCTTGGAAAGGGCAGGTTCCCTAGGGTGATCAGGCCTAAGAAGGAATGAATAAAATCCTATGAAACCTACTTTGCTAATAGCCTCAATTTAAAGAATAAGGGACCAAATAGGAAGTAAGTTTGCTCCCCAAAGTTTTATGGCCCTTTAACTATCTGACCCTGACTCAGAATAAGCCTGCAGAGTTCTTTGAATGTTATCTATTGTTTAATCATTTCTGCCTGACAATAACTGATGAGCTTTATTCCTGTGCAAATTGAACACAATAAAAGCTTGTCAAGGCAAGGGTCAGGACGCTCTCCTTTTGAGAGAGTGGCTGTGCCATCCCTTTTCCTCCACAGGACTTGGTAGTCTGTGTGAATTTGTCTCATGTCTCATCTACAACGCCATAGACCCCAGGATCTGGGATCCGCATCACCTGACATTTCGAAGGTTCTTTGCCAATCAATATAAGAACAATTAATCTTTATTTTCAAGGAAGAGAAAACAAAAGACACCAACCAAAAAAAATAAGAAAAACTTTGGTATGGAGCAAAGAACACAGCTAGACTCCTTAGGAGAGTTTTCTGGTAGAGTGGCTTCTGAATGTGATGTAATGAAAGTATTCTAAATGGTTTATTATCCTCAGGTTTTTCTCTCCAATGAAAAATGGTTCTATATTTTCTCTGTAATTTCTGAGCCTTTTAAAAATCCTCATCTGAGGATTTATTGATTGATTTGAGAGATAGAGAGGGAGAAGTATGAGAGAGAAACATTGTTTAGTTGCCTCCTGTATGCTCCCCAACCCAGGACTGAACCCATAATCTAGGTATGTATGTGTCCTGATAGAAAATGGAACCTGCAAACTTTTGGTGTACAGGGCAATGCTCCAACCAACTAAACAACCCAGCCAAGGTCTGAGCCTATCTTTTTTATTATCAATTTTCTTAAGGTCAGTTTTATATACAAAGAAACCCATCAATTTTAAAATTACAATTTTATGACTTAGGCACACACATATATAAAGCCATGTAATGACAACAACAATCAAGATATAGAATAATCCCATCATCAATCACAATTTCCCCTCTGCCCCTTTGCAGTCAATCCCCTCTCATGACAGCCATAGGCAACCACTGAGTTGCTTGCTCTTACTGTAGCTGTCTTTTCTAAAATTTTGTTCTAATGGAATTATGCAATATGCAGTCTTTTGTAGCAGGTCTCTTTTACTTAGCATAATGCTTTTAAGATTCATTATGTAGTAGATTATTTCAGTAGCTTGTACTTTCATGCCACTGAGGAGTATTCCTTGAATGGATATGCCACAATATGTTTTTCATTTCACCAATGAATATACCTACATGTTTTTACCAATTTTTAGCTATTAAGAATACAGTTGGTATAAATGTCTGATTACAAATGTTTCAACACACATATGTTTTACTTTTCCTTCCATAAATACTAAGGAAATGTTGAATCAAATGGTAAAGTTCTTTTTAACTTTATTAGAAACTGCCAACATATTTTTTAAAGTAGCTATATAACTTTGTACTCACACCAGCAGTACATGAGAGGTACTTGACATCCTCACCAAAGTTTAGGCTGATGGTCTTTTTATTTTAGATTTTTATTTTATATGTTTTTTTGTGAGTCTTAACAAAAAGTTTCATTTAACTCAAGGTCACAAAGGTTATCTCCATTACATTTGTCTAAAAATAGTACAAGGTCTATCTGGAAAAATTCCAACCATTACTAACATAACTAGAATGACTTTCATGACATTGTATAACCTGGGAGACAAGGAGAGTGGACTGGAATGTGCATGCGTGCACAATGACAACTTCACTGTACTAGTCAGTGGGGGCAGTAGACACCATTGAGTGAGCATGCGTAGCCATGCATTCAAAATGACTGAATGAGTAGAGTAACAAATCTGCATCAAATTTTGTGTGAAGCCTGAGCATTCCTCCATGGAAACTATTTAGATGATTCAGAAGGCTGCAGCTCTGGGCAACTGGTGACTGGCAGCTTCATCATGACAACATGCCAACTCATGCATCATGTCTAGTCCAGAGTTTTTTGGCAAAACATTGTATCACACAGGTGACTCAGCTCCCTACAACCTAGATTTGGTGCCCTGTGATGTCTGGTTTTTCCCAAACCTAAAATTACCTTTGAAAGGGAAGAGATTTCAGACCATTGATGCATTCAAGAAAATAGGACAGGGCAGCTGATGGCGATTGGGAGTATTGTGTGAGGCCCCAAGCTGCCTATTTTGAAGGGGATTGAGGCATCATTATCCTATGTGGAATGCTTCTTGTATCTTGTATCGTCTCCAATAAATGTCACTATTTTTTATAGTACATGGCTGGATACTTTACGGACAGACCTCCATATTGTTTTACCTCTTAATCATAGTTCTGTGGTCCCTGATAAGTTCATTACATATGGTGTGAGATAAGGATTCATTTTTTCATGATGAGTCCAGCACCATTTGTTGAAAAAAAAAAAGTGGGCTCTCTCCCACTGAATTATCTTGGTAGGCTTGTTAAAAATAAATTAATCATAGAGGTATGAGAATGTTTCTAAACTGGCTATTCTATTTAATTAAATTATATGTCTATCATACTGTTTTGATTACTGTAGATTAATGGTAAGTCTTGCTAAAAGGTTACATACTCCAGTGATCCAATGATCTTCACTTTTAAAATGGTCTTGACCATTCTGGCCTTTGTATTTCTATAAAATTTAGAATCAAATTATCGATATCTAAAAACCCTACTGGAACTTTGGTTGAGATTGAGATTGCACTGAATCTCTAGGTTAATTTTATAAAATTTGACATTAAAACATTATTCAATCTCCAAATATATAACATTATACATTTCTTGCAATCATTTTGCAGTTTTTAATATACAGCTCTTATACAGATTGTCTTACAAATATCTGTAAATATTTCATGTTTATGATTTTGCAAATGTATCCTCTTTCATTGTAATGTCCATTTGTCGGTTGCTAGTATCCTGCCATCTTACTGAATTTGCATAATTTTTTTGGAGATTTCTTGGGTTTTTCTACTTAGGTGATCATAATGTCTGCATGTAAGTATAGTGTTTCTGTTCTTTTTAAATCTGTTCACTTTTAATGCTTTTTCTTGCCTTGCACTGGATCAGGTCATCCATACAACATTAAACAGAGATAGTGAGAGCAGACATTTTCATTTGTTTCCTGTCACAGGCATAAAGTATTCAATCTACGGATGACATCAACTTCAAGTTTTTTATCAAGTTGAGAAATTATCTTTCCTACAACTTAGAGAAATTTAAAATGACATATGTAATTGGAGAGTGATATTATATTCATGGATCTGAAGACTGCTATTATTTACATATCAGTTCTTTCAGAATAGAATAACATATTCAATGGAAGCCCAATCAAATTTCCAAAATTTTTTGGTAGATATTGAATAGCTGTTTCTAAAGTCTCTATGGAAATGTGAAAAACTTAGAAATGCTAAAAATAACTTTGAAAATGTTTAAAAAGTTGGAGGAATTATACTATCTCACTTCAAGATTTATAATAAAACTATAGTAATCAAAAAAGAGTAATGCAAAAATCAAAAGAAATAAACAATGAAACAGAATAGAGAAACTAGAAAAGATCCCCACAGACATGGTTAGTTGATATTCAAAGAAAAAGAAAAGTTATTTGGTAAAGAATAACCATTTAAAAAATGGTGCTGAAAAAAGTTGATATCAATATGAAAAATAAGAACTTTAATTCATTCTTACAATATTTACAAAAATTAATTCTAACACAGATTATGTACTTAAATATAACACCTAAAACTATAAACCTTCTAGAAGAAAATGTAGGAGAAATGCTTTCTTGAATAAAATACTAAAAAGAAGAACCATAAAAAATGATAAATTGGCCTTTATCCAAATTAAGGTCTTCTGCTCTTTGAATAATACTATTAAGGAATGAACAGACAAGCCACAGACTGTGATTTACAAAACACATATCTGATGAAGGAAGTGAATGCAGAATGTACAAATAATGTACAAATACTTAATTATCAAGAAACAAGTATAAAGGACCCCATTGGCAAAGCCAAAATGGGGGGTAGGATCGAGAGTGGAAGGTGGGGGTAGGTGGGGCAGGGGAGAATATTGGAGAAATGCAGATACCAGCGCTTGAACAACAATAAAAAAAGAAACAATCCAATTATAAATATTTTTGGACTATTATTATATTGATAGAACAGAAGTCCCAACATACATGTAATAGATGTTTTGGAGGAAGGAATAGAGAGAACAAATGAAAAAATATTCCAGAAATAACTGATAATTTCTTAGAATTAAAGAAAGACACATATCCTTAGATTGAAAGGGATAACCGAGCAGGACTAAGATGCACACTACAACAGCACCAATGCTCTATTGACATGTAAATAAACCTCTGAGCAGTAACAGTAAATTGATAATCGGCTTATTCTCACATCTTTGCCTCAGAACCTGCTTTAAGAGTTCAGGTAACACTAGATTTGTCATTAACAGTATTGAATAGAAAAGATAGTGGAGCACTTGAAAATACAGAGGAAAAAAAATACTTGGATTCTAGAATTCTATACCCACACATACTGTCATTTAAGGGTGAGTCTATAACTTCTAGGGTATGTCTAAAAATAACTACTTATTAGAGGATGAACTACATCAGGAACAAGGATTAATCCAGAAAGAAGCAGAACTATGTGTGAAGGTCTATTTGATAGAGAAGTGAGAACCACTTGTGGTTATGTCTAAATAAGTACTTACTAAGAAAAGAAAATAATTTTAACAATAACATTAACTAAAATTCCAGGCATTTTCCACATGGTCGTTGGTGGAGGCAAAGGAGAAAAACTAAGGAAAATAAAAGTTTGCAGTGATTTTTGCATTGCTCTGGTGGAAATGTAGCTAACAATTAACTGATTCCAAACTTGAAAAGAATATAAATTACAGAATTAACTTATAGAGGGACTGCTCAGTTAATGATGTTTTGCCATAACAGCTCTTGAAAAAGTATCGAACTTTTTCGGACACAACCTTTTCTTTTTCTTTTTTGGTACAAAGACTTTTCAGCTAAAAATACACTAAGTAAATACACTCTAAGATGTGGTATTCCATTCCAAAGTTATATTTCCAAGCAAAGACAGTATTGAATAGTAAATTTACCAATTTATTAGACACACTTTCTAGTCACAGAATATCGCATGGAACAAATTTAAACGGCAGGCCATGGTTCAATGAGCCAAGACATTTCTATTCATTTGTGTTTGTGAATATCTGCCACCTGAGAAGTTACCGAGAGGAGCTTCTTCTTCGTCTCTGCAGTCTGTCGGTGCACGTGTTTTTTCCACATGTTTCAGCATGCTATTGAATTTAGCCTATATTTCCTTAGATATTTTTCTATTCCTTGATTTTATTTACAACAATTTGGGTGCAAGATAAAACATGAACTCCAAAATGATAACAAGAGGTACAGAACAGTGAGTGCAGCTTCCAAAGAGTGGCCCCTTGCAGTTCTCCTCCCCAGACCAGCACCCACTTCAAAATTTTCTTTTCATCTATGGTAAGTACAATAAATCGGTATACATTATGTATCTATTAGTTTTTAAATTATGGCTTATATCTTATATAAAGTTATTTAATTGTTCAATTTACATGTCTCTCTACTTGTGTAAAATGTGTGGGTATCTAGGCCTGAAATGAAGCACATATAATTTTTCCCATTAAAGTTAATAGATGTAGGCTTATCCATTTCAGCTCTGACATGTAAGGAGCTTTCAAGTCATCACTTTTGTTATTACGAGAAATGCTAGGCAAAGTGAAAATCAACAGCTATTCTTGAACCCACCAGAGAGCTGAAGTAAAGAGAAAACTGCCACTCCAAAACCCAGAGAGACTGATAGATCCAGAGATAGCATACTAGAGGTTTGTTCACCTAGAGCTAAGACACCAGAATCCAAAAGTTGTAAAACCACTTCCTTCACTAGTAATTGTGACAAATTGTTGTAGTCTAAATGCTAACTAGCTTGATAATGACAAATTTCTGGGGGCTGCAATCAAAGGAGAGTTCCCACACTTTCTTAGGCTTTCCTTCCAAGATCCCCACAGGTTCTCACAGTGAGGGTCCCAGAAAAGTCTCCCATGGCTCTGACAAGGAGAGGGGAAATGCAGCAAGAGCAGCCCTCTCATTTCCTTCTCTGTGGCAAGGGCTTATTTAATCTCCAAGGAGAAATACTTTGCCATGGAGTGATACAGAAATTTTATCTTGCCTGGGGAAAGAGATTTCCTCCCCCTTGCAGTTCCTGCTAGCATTTGTTTCACCTAAGTCAAAAGAGAAAAAGTTAAGGGGACAGAACTTCAAGGAAATCTATTAGGAACTTGGTAGAGGGAAGGTGAAGGGAGCTGCAGGTCTCCAGGGAAAACAGAAACACTTGTGAGGGCCACACACAGAAAGAGAGGTGCCCCAGAAGACTGAGACTCCACCTCCCCCACACCAAACCACCGTACCAATAAGCTTTCAGTATAACAGAATTATAGCAAAAATAGCTATAAGACATAAACTCCCTAAGAAGCAGCACAAAGGGAAGCTCTAAAGCCAAGAGAGGAAACACAAACAATATTAGAAGAACTTGGAGTCTATTCCACATAGCTCTACAGCAAACATTAAATACAGTCCAATTCATAACCAGATTAACATAAATTCTCCCCAGAAAGGTCTATTTACATAAGTAGTTATTTATGGGTACAACAAGTTGATAGTCAATAAAAACATTAAAAGGGAAATCAAAGGCAAGGAAGAAAACTCAATTTGTGCAGACAAAGCAATCATCATAACCACATTCAGATGTGAATTAACAAATAAGAAATTTAACCAAGATTAATATGTCAAGGGTTCTAATAAAAAAATAGGCAACATGTAAGAGCAAATGGGTATGTCATCAGAGTAGGAGAAACCATTTTTAAAAAATTAAAAGAAAATTTTAGAAATCAAAAACGGAAATAAAGAATGCCTTTAGCAGGCTTGACACAGCAAGGAAATAATGATACGCCAGTAGAAACTTCCCAAACTGAAACACAAATAGAAAAGGAAACAGATTAGAATATTCAAGAACCTTTGGGATAAAACATATGCATAATTGAAATGCCATTAAAAGAAAATGAAACAGAAGAAATTGTTGAAGTAACAGTTGCTGAGTTGTTGCCAAAACTATTGAAAGACACCAAACCACAAGTTTTATAAGCTCAGAGAACACCAAATGAGATAAATGACACCCCCCCCTACCAGAAACCTAGGCATATCACGTTCAACTGTAGAAAAACCAAAGACAAAGACAAAATCTTAAAATAAATTAGAGTGGGAAGAACACCTTACCTTTATAGGAACAAGGGTAAGAGCACAGCAGACTTCTCATCATAATCCATGAAAGCAAAAAGAAAATGCAGTAAAATATTGAAAGTGTTGAAAGAAAAGAAAAGCCAACATAGAATTCTATAACCAGTAAAGTCATTCCTTAAAGGTAAAAGAAAAATAGACTTTCTCAGACAAACAAAAACTAACATAATTTTTTAATAGCAGAACAATTTGATTAAAAACTTAAAAGAAGTTCTTCAGGAAGATGAAAATCATACAGGTCAGAAACTTGGATCTACATAAACAGAGGAAGAGTGTCAGAAAAGGAAAAATAAAGTAAAAATAAATATTTTATTTTATTACTTTTAACTCATCTAAGGACACCTGTTTGTTCAAAGCAATAAGATAACAATGTATTGGATAATTATAGCATATGGACAAGTGAAATATATTACACAAATTTTATAAGGGACAGGAGCAGCAATAACGGGAATATCCTGTTATAAGATACCTGCACTATCTATAAAGTAGTATAGTATTACTTTAAAGTTCATTTAGATTTTTTTTAAGCTATGTATTGTGAACCCTAAGGCAATCACTAAAAACATTTTTAAATGAAGTATAAATTACATGTTGAGAGAGGATTAATGAACTCATAAAATGCTCAATTAAAACCAGAAATAACAAAGGTGAGTAGGATCAAGGGTAAGAAGTGGATGGCTGGGGTTGGGGGAGTGGTGGGAGTAAAATGGAGACAACTGTATTTGAACAACAATTTTAAAAAGTTAAAAAAAATAAAATAAGCCCTGGCTGGTGTAGCTCAGTGGATTGAGCGTGGGCTGCGAACCAGGTATCACAGGTTCAATTCCCAGTCAGGGCACATGCCTAGGTTGCAGGCCATGTCTCCCAGCAACCGCACATTGATGTTTCTCTCTCTCTCTCTCTCTCCCTCCCTCCCTTCCCTCTCTAAAAATAAATAAATAAAATCTTTAAAAAATAATAAAATGATAAAATAAAATAAAATGTTATAATCCTCCCCCAAAAAAAACAGAGATGACAGAGAAACAGGAGATAAAAACAAACAAAAATGTAATTTTTACAAAAGTTACAAAGATGGCATATTTTATTTTTTTACATGCATATTATGTATATATTTATTAGTATTCCACCTTTTGTTATGTAACTTATAGCATAATTTCCCCTCACCTGTTTTCTTTACTTACAATATTATATGGATATTACTACACAGCAGCACATAGAATTCTCATCCTTTTTCTCAACAACATAGTGCTCCTTTGTGTCACTGGATGCTTCCTGGTTTATTCAGTCTCCTACCACTAGACATTTGCCTTGTATCTAGTTTCTTTTTATTTTAATTTATTTTATTATTTTATTTTATTTTATTTTAATTCTTGTTCAAGTACAGTTTTCTGCCTTTTACCCCCATTCCAGCCCACTCCCCAGCCCTCCCCACCTCCCTTCCATTTCTACCCTCTCTTGTTATTGTCCGTGTGTCCTTTATACTTGTACCTGCAAACCCTTCTCCCTTTCCCCTGAAATTCCCTCCCCTCTCCCCTCTGGTCACTGTCAGCCTATTCTCAATTTCAGTGTCAAAGATGGTATATTTTAATCCCATTATATCAATAATTACTTTAAATGTAAATGATGTAAGCACAACAGTTATAAGTCAGAGATTGTTAAATTGAAGAAAGAAACAAAATTATGTGCCATATAGAAGAAGAAAGCCACTTCAGACATAAATGTTTTGACTGAAGTAAAGATATGGGAAATGATATAACATGCTAATATTAATCAAAATAAAACTGGAATGACTATTTTAATTTCAGACAAAGCAAACTGCAGAACAGAAAAGATTATCGTGGTAAAGACAGATATTACATAATAATAGAGGGAGGTCAATTTTTCAAGAACAAAAATTCATAAATATGTATGTACCTAACAAAATAGCACCAAAATATATGAGGCAATAACTAATATAACAGAAAGGAGAGTAGACAAGTATACTATTACATTGGGAGACTTTGATACATCTCTGTAATTGATAGATCAAGTAGGCCAAAAACAGTAAAGATAAGTGACCTGAACAACACCATTAATCAATTTGATCAAATTGACATATATAGAACATTCCATCAAAGAATAGCAGAATACACATATTTCCTAAGTTCACATAGAATATTCACCAAATTAGATAATATCTAGGTCATAAAATATATCTCAAATTATTTAAAGCAATAGAAATCACATCATATAAAATATGCTCTCAAATTACCAGAGAATTAAACTGGTAGTCAATAACAGACAGTTGGAAAATGTCCAAAATTTACACAGTAAACAAGATACTTCTAAATAACCAGCAGATGAAATAAGCAGTTTCCAAAAAATTTTAAAATACTTTAAACTAAATGAAAATATAACAGGAAAGTGCGGGATACGGCAAAAGCAGTGTGTAGAGAGAAAGTTATGGTGTTAATTACATGTATTAGAAAAGAATAAAGATTTAAAGTTGACAATCTAAGAAAAGTAGAGAAAAACAAACTACACCTAAATGGAAAGGAAATTATAAACACTAGAACCAGAATTTAACAAAATTTAAACCAGGAAAACAATAGAGAAAATAAATAAAACCAAAATGTACTTTTTTGGAAAAGATTAATAAAGATTGGTAAGAGTCTAGACAACCTAAATCTGTAAAAGAGAAAGAAGAAACAAATTATAAATATCAGGAATAAAAGAGGAATCATTACAACTATTCCCAAAGACATTAAAAGGGTAACAAGAAAGAATTATGAATAACTCTATGTCCACAAACTTGATATCTTTGATGAAATGAACCAATGTCTTGAATTACATAAACTATTATATCTCACTTAAGAAGAAATAGATAAACTGAATACTACTGAAACTATTAAATAAATTTGAGCTCATTATTTAAAGCTCCCAAAAATGCAATCACCAGGTACAGGTGGTTTTATTAATAACTTTATGAGAAAATTAATGTCAATTCTCTAACTCATTTTATGAGGTCAGCACTACCCTAATATAAAAAACAAATAAAGATATTATAAGAAAGGAAACTACAATCCACTATATCTCATAAATTTAGACAAAAGATTTTTAACAAAATACAAGTTAAATTGATTTCAGCAATATACATATACAAGAATAAAAAGTGGGGTTCATTCTAGGAAGTTATGGATGGTCTGTGACACAAACATCACAACTGACACAAAAATTAACTCCAAATGGATGCAGACCTAAATGTTAAATGCAAAACTATAAAACTTCTAGAAGAAAACTTGTATAATATTGATTTTGATGATGACCTGTTAGATATAAAGCCAGAATTATCACCCATGAAAGAAAAAATGAATAAATTGGAGATTATTAAAATTAAAAATTTTCTCTGTGAAATATATTGTTAAGAAAATTAAAAGTCAGATGGGGAGAAATATTTGCAAATCACATACATGATAAAGGACTTATATAACGAATATCAAAGAATTCTTAAAACCCAGCAGTAAGAAAACAAATGACTCAATTAAACAGGAGCAGCAAACTCATCAACAAAGAAATATACAGATGACAAATGAGCATATGAGATGATGCCCACATTCACATTATTTGGGAAATGGAAATTAAAATGACAATAACTTATCACTATTAAAACAACAATGAGATATCACTACACAACTATTAGGATAGCTAAAAATAAAACAAAACTGACGACTGATTGCTGGTGAGAATGTGGGACAATAGGAACTCTCATTCATGACTGATGGGAATGCAAAGTGGCGCAACCATTTTGGAAACAATTTGGTAATTTTGGTGTATTTTTTTATATTTTTAAATTTTTTAATTTTGCTAAAATATATGTAACAAATTTACCATTTTAACGATTTTAAGTATATTGTTCAATGACATAAACTCAGTACATTCACACTATTGTACAACCATTACCATGATCCATCTCAGAGGTTTTTTCATCATCCCAAAATATAACTGTATATCCATGAAAAAATAACTCCTATTAGAGACAGCATAGATACAGGTCTTCTTTTCTTATCCATTCAGCTACTGTATGTCTTTTGATTGGAGCGTTTAAGCCATTTATATTTGAAGTGATTATTGATAGATACATATTGATTGCCATCTTATTTTTTAAATACTTTCCTCTTTTTTTATTTTTTATTTTTTTCTCTTTCTCCTCTCCTTATTCTTCTCTGCCTCCTCCTTCTCCTTCTTCTTAAAGCAAACCCTTTAATATCTGTTTCAATGTTGATTTGGTGTTCACAAACTCCTTTAGCTTTTTCTTGTCTGTGAAGCTCCTTATTTCTTCTTCAATTTTAAATGATAGCCTTGCTGGATAAAGTAACCTTAGTTGGAGGTCCTTGCTTTTCATCACCTTGGACATTTCATGCCAATCCCTTCTGGCCTGAAGTGTTTTGGTTGACAATCTAATGGGAGCTCCCTTGCAGGTAAATAACTGCTTTTCTCTTCCAGCTTTTAACAATCTCTCTTTGCCTTTAAGGTTTGGTATTTTAATTATGATGTGTTTTGATGTGGGCCTTTTTGGGTCCATCTTGTTTGGGACTCTGCACTTCCTGGGCTTATGTGTCTTTTTCTTTTACCAGGTCAGGGAAGATTTCACTCATCATTTCTTCAAACGGGTTCTCCATCCCTTGCTCACTGTCATCTCCTTCTGGAATTTCCATGATGCAGATGTTGTTGCATTTCATGCTATCCCAAAGGTTTCTTAAAATCTCCTTATTTTTTAAATTCTTTTTCCTTTTTGCTGCTCTGATTTGGTGTGTTTTCTACCTTGTCTTCAAAATTGCTGATTCAGTCTTCTGCTTCATGTAACATACTATTTATTCTTTCCAGGTTATATTTATTTCAGATATTGCATTTTTCTGATAAGTTCTTTTTTATGGTATCTATATCTTTTTTGATGCTTTTGAGTATCCTTATTATCATTACTCTAAACTCTATATCTGATAAATTGTTTGCCTCAATCTCATTTAGTTCTTTTTCTGGAGAATGCTCTTGTTATTTCATCTGGGGCCTGTTTTCTGTTTGTTTGTTTGTTTGACCATTTTGGCTGCCTTGTTGTGTTTGTTTGCATGTATTAGGTAGACCTGCAAAGACTCTGCTGCAGACCTATGTCAGATACCACGTGTGACTGGACCTCAGTAACCCTTTTGGAGATATCAGCAGTCACAGTTTCTGGTCCCCTCTTCTGGGCCTGGGTATGTGCAAAAAGAACAAATCTGCACACCAATGCAGGCTTTTAATAGCACTGGGCCCAGGGGAAGTTCAGCTAAGGTCTCAGCACTTCTAGAGATCAACCTCTGCCCGCAGGCTTTCTGTTAGTCTTGATCTATGAAATATCCTCTACCTCAGAGCAAAAGATATATACAGAATAAAAGTAAATAGATGGAAAAGGATGTTTTATGCAAATGCAAAGGAGAAAAAAATTGAGGTAGCAAATGTGAGAATCTGTCTTATACTCATATCTGAGAAAACAGATTTTAAAACCAAGGTT
The DNA here is from genome assembly GCA_004024845.1 of Tonatia bakeri. NCBI lineage: Eukaryota > Metazoa > Chordata > Mammalia > Chiroptera > Phyllostomidae > Tonatia > Tonatia bakeri. The sequence continues at coordinate 88,830 of PVIA01005211.1, forward strand.
ATAGTAAGAGACACAAAGGATACTACAAATGATAAAGGGAATAATCCAACAAGAGGATATAGCCCTATGTATGTAATATAAGTGAAACATAAAAGTAAACATTTATACACTTAACATGAGAGCATCTAAATATGTAAAGTAAAACCTGATGCACATAAAGGGAAAGATCAACAGAAATACAGTCATAGTAGGGGATTTTAACACTCCATTCACTACAATGGATAAATATTCCACACAGAAAAATCAACAAGGAAACAGTGGCTTTATATGACACACTAGATCACTTTGATTTAATTGGTATCTACAGAGCATTTCACCCCAAAGCAGCAGAATATACAAGTTTTCAAGTGTTCATGGAACATTTTCTAGGACAGACCACATATTAGGACACAAAATAAGTTTCAATAAATTTAAGAAGATTGAAATCATATCAAGCATCTTCTCTGACCACAATGCTATGAAACTAGAAATCAATCACAAGAGAAAAATGAAAAATACACAAAGACATGGAAGCTAAATAATATGTTATTAAACAATGAATGGGTCAACAATGAGATCAAGGAGAAAACAAATGAAAATGAGAATACAACAACCCAAAATTTGGGGGATACAAGGAAAGCAATCGTAAGAGGGAAACTCATAGCATTATAGGTCTATCTCAATAAACAAGAAAAAGCTCAAACAATCTAACTTTACACTTAAAGGAACTTGAAAAATAAAAACAAACAAATCCCAAAATGAGTAGAAGGAAGAAAATAATAAAGGACAGAGAAGAAATAAACAAAACAGGTTCTTAAAAAAATAGAAAAGATCCAAGAGCTGGTTCTTTGACAAGATAAACAAGATTGACAAAACCTTAACCAGACTCATCAAGAAAAAAAGAGAGAAAACACAAATAAATAAAATCAAAAATGAAAGAAGAGAACTCATAGCTGACATCAAAGAAATACAAAGGATTAAAAGAAAACATTACAAACAAGTATATGTCAACAAATTGGGAACCTGGACAAAATGGATAAATGCTTGGAAACATACAACCTTCTAAAACTAAGTCAGGAAGAATCAGAGAATCTGAATAGACAGATTACACCTAGTGAAGTTGAGGCAGTAATAATAAAAAAAACTCCCAATAAACAAAAGCCCTGAACCAGATAGCTTCACATGTGAATTTTACCAAACATTCTAGGAAGAACTAATGCATCTCCTTCTCAAACTATTTCAAAAAGTTCAAGAGGACAGAAGATTCCCAAGCTCATTTTACAAGGTTAGCATTATCTTAATTCCAAAACCGGATAAAGATACTATAAAAAAGAAAATAATAGGCCAATATCCCTGATGAACATTTAAAAAAACACATAAATAAAATAAAGGATAAAAACTACATGATTATATCAATAAATGCAGAACCTACATTTGATAAAATCAAGCACCCACTTATAATAAAAACTCTCAGCAAAGTGGAAATAGAGGGAACATACCTAAACATAATAAAGGCCATATATCACAAAACCACTGCCAGTGTTACACTCAATGAGCAAAAACTACAAGCATTTCCATTAGTACTGGGAGCAAGACAGGGATGTTCACTTTCACCTCTCTTATTCAACGGGGTAATGGAACTCCTAGCCATAGTAATCAGACAAGAAGAAAAAATGAAAGGCATCCAAATTGGAAAGGAAGAAGTAAAACTGTCTTTATTTGCCGATGATATGATATTGTATATAGAGAACCCTAAAGATGTACTAAGAAACTACTAGACCTGATAAATGACTTTAGAAAAGTAGCAGGCTATAAAATTAATATTCAGAAATCAGTTGCAATGTCATATGCCAATAATGAACTACCAGAAAGGGAAATTAAGAAAAAATCCCATTCACAATTGTTTCAAAAAGAATAAAATACCTAGTAATAAATCTAACCAAGGACATAAACACAAGTACTTGGAAAATTATAATACACTGAAGAAAGAAATTGAAGAAGTTACAAATAATTGGAAGCACATACTGTGTTCATGATAGGACAAGTTAACATCATTAAAATATCCATACTACCCAAAGCAATCTATAGATTCAACACAATTCCCACCAAGATACCAATGACGTATTTCACAGAACTAGAACAAATATTTCAAAAACTTATATGGAAATTCAAAAGGCCCCAAATAGCAATGGCAATCCTGAGAAAGAAGAACAAAATGGAAGGAATTATGCTACCTGATATTAAACTGTACTATAAAGTCATAATAATCAAAGGAGCATAGTACCGGCATAAAAACAGACACAGATCAATGGAACAGAACAGAGAACCCAGAAATAAGCCCACACATTTTTAGTCAATTAATATTTGACACCATAAAGTGGGCTGAAGATAGTTTATTCAATAAATGGTGTTGGGAAAATTGGACAGATACATGCAGAAAAATGAAACTAGATCACCTTCTTATGCCATACACAAGAATAAATTCAAAACGGATTAAAGGCTTAAATGTTAGAGTTGAAACTATAAAAATCCTAGAAGAAAACATAAGCAGTAAAATCTCGGACACTGCTCATAGCAAATTTTATCAAATATATCTCCTCAGTCAAGGAAAACAAAACAAAAAATTAACAAATGGGACTACAGTAAACTAAAAAAATTTTTGTACAGCAAAAGAAACCATCAATAAAATAAAAACACAACCCAGTGAATCAGAGAAAATATTCACCAATACATTTTATAAGGGGTTAATATACAAAATTTATAAAGAACTTATAAAACTCAACACCAAAAAAAATTCCAATTAAAAAATGGGCAAAGGACTTGAATAGACACTTCTCCAAAGAAGCCCTACAGACAGCCAATAGACATATGAAAAGATGCTCAGTCACTAATCATCAGGGAAATGCAAATTAAAACCACAATGAGATACCATCTTACACCTGTCAGAATGGCTATCATCAAATCAAGAAACAACAAGTGCCAGTGAGGATGTGGAGAAAGGGAACCCATTTGCACTATTGGGAGGAATGCAAATTGTTGCAGCCACTATGGAGAGCAGAGTGGAGATACTTCAAAAAGTTAAAAATGGATCTTCCTTTTAACCCTGTGGTCCCACTTCTGGGACTATATCCAAAGGAATTTGAAACACTAATATGAAAGAACATAAACACCCCTATTTACATTGCAGTGTTATTTACAATTGCCAAAATATGGAAGCCATCCAAGTGTCCACCAGTAGATGAGTGAATAAAACAACTATGGGACATTTGCAGAATGGAATACTATGTGACCATAAAGATGAATAAAATTTTAGCTTTTGTGACCGCATGGATGAACCTAGCGAATATTATGCTGAACAAATTAAGCCAGTCAAAGAAAGACAAATACCATATGATTTCACTCATACGTGGAATCTAATGAACATACTAAACTGACAAGTGAAACAGAAATGCATTCACAGGGAGCAGAAGGACAGCTGGGGGTAGAAAATTTGGGGGTGGAGGGCTTGAACAAATAGGAAAAAGGACTCATGGACATGGACTCATGTGGTGAATGTAAGGGAGACGGAGTATACTAAGGGGACAAATGGTAATGGATAAAATACAATAAAAAATAAATTAAAAACATAACTCCCATTCCTCCCTTCCTCAAATACCATTCTCCAGTCAGAGAAACTAGGGATTCTGAGATATGTGGCAGATTTAAGGGCTGAGGCAAGGATATACAGAATGAGCCTAAAGCACCTTGTAGTGTCAGAAAGTAAGGAAGTGTTAAAACAAAACAAAAAACCAGTAGGGTTATGTCAGAGGGACACATAAGCCAAGTAAAGAAATTCCAATGGCCAAAGCTGAACAATTTGAGCAACAAAATAAATAACATGTATCAGAATATAACCCAGTGTATAACTCTAAATGTCTATGAGTCTATATTGATATAAAACATTGAATGCATAAATTAAGAAGAATGAACAAATCTCCCATACAGAAGAATTATAAACAATGCATGTAGTTATTCTCCCCTCAAAGAGGCAGATCACAATTTCCCACTCATGTTAGTGTGGGAGCCACTGATTTCCCTCTAAAGAGTATAGTGTGGAAAGGGGGGAATAACTGTACAGTGGAGAAACAACAAACACTACCTCAGCCATGTGATCAAGTTTAACATCTTCAGTGAAAAGTTGTATCATAGAATGTGCACTTGATATGGTGTGATAAAAAGGGCACTTTACAAACTCTGTAGTCTTTGATAAACCCATAATTCCAATTTAATTATGAGAAAAAACACCAGATAAACTCAAACTGAGAAACATGATACTTGATACCTGACTATAACTCTTGTAAAGTGTCAAAGCTGTCAAAAAGTAATTAATCAAACTATTGATTAATTAGTTTTGACAAATATACTAATGTTAAAACCTATCTCTGCTCTAAAACATAAATTATGTACTAAGGTCCTATACAATCCGTGATACATTAACATTAAAACCCCATATCCAACCCCTCAGAAATTTAATAAATGCAGTAAACTATCAAAAAATATTTGATCCCTTGTTTCTTTCAGAGTCCTTTTTCTCATTTCCTCATGGTCCAATCTTCACAGGCCAAGACTATTCAAAAACACCCCTAACCCATAGTCATTTGTATCACAACTGGTTAAGCTGAGGTATTGATAGTCAGGCCATCTCCTCCTGTAGATCTTTGTAAAAGCTTGAGTTATTAGCTTTGTGAAATGGCTCTGGTCCTTCACTACATCTCTCTGTATCTTGGTTGACAAAAGAGATGCAGTCCCTGGAGCTATTCTAAAACCCATGTGAAAAACAAGAAAAGAGAGAAATGGCTCCAAGCAAATGTCCCTGAGTTTTCTTCACAGCAAACTCCCTAAAGAGGGGTAGAAAAGCTCATTCCCAAGAGGATATTTTTATCATAAGAAGGAATCATGGATTATTGAAGTTAGAAAAAGCTCTGGACAAGACCCTTAGACAAGATGTGAAGACCAAGCCCCAGAGAGATTAAATGACTTTCCCAAAGTCATAGTTTTTGTTAGACTCCAGAAGGAACTAATACATCTCTCTAAAATAACATGCTTATTTGAGTCTTTTACCTCCTTAGCAAATTTAATCTTTTCCATACAGCTGTTAAGATAACCTAGTGATCATACAACCTAAATCAACACAAGGGATATATCTCAGAAAATGCCCCCAAACTGCCTCTCTTTTCATTACTGAAAACCATGAGATGAAAGTCTTTAATAACTCACTGCACAAGAGGACCATTACTGTCAGCATATACCACTCAGCCATATATTATAGCTTTTTACATCTCCACACAAAATTGCTTTGAAATTTACATTTGCTATAAAGGATTCAAGTCCATCACTATTAATTTTCTTCTACAAATTATGTTTAATTATCACCTCTTTTCACCTAGAAAGAAACCCCTCTTGGATTCCTGTCTCCATATAGCTCTCAAGAATTTCCCAGGCATGAATCTTTGATCATGATTTTACATCCCTTACCTGCCCTCCTTCCTGAAGCTCACACAGCCACTTAGAGATATGGAAATGAACAGTATCCCAGGCTCCACATTTCCTGCATACATATGGAATCTGGTCTTTGTAAGCAGGGAAAAAAAGGTATAACATTTTGCAGCTTTAGCCTATGGGCAATTAGGCTAGAAACATTTCACTTTAAGATTCAAAGCAGCTGTGAAAGTCCATCCATGATTGATGGCTTAACAGCACATATTTTCCCTCTACTTAAAGAAATTTCTTGGAGACTCAACTACCTTTCTGATGCTGAAAGAATCATCTTCATTATCTCCCTCAGTTTTGGAGCCTTAGAATAAACTAGTTTAAAAGAAATAAAAAGAGAGAAATCCCAAAATTATATTTTATTATTTTTTCATTTATGTCCTATGCTCCCTTAGTACATATTATATAAATAACATGTCTTTGGGGTCAGAAACATCAGCAGTCAAATGATTACCAAAAATGTATGAAACTTCAGGCAAATCACTTACCTCTGAGTCCCTGTTCTTTCAACTTTAAACATAAGCTATTTTAAGTTTAACTAAGATTAGTATGTATTATGTTTGGCATTTAAAGAATTCGAAAGTTAATTGTCTTCTACTTCCAGACTCAATGAAGTAATAGTTTTGTCTATAATCTTTTGTCTGCAACTGATCAAAATGCAACTGAAACTAGCTTAAGCAGAAAGGGAATTTACTGACTCACATAACTAGGAAGTACTGGAATGTCTCTGGCTTTAGACATAGCTGGATTAAGCTTCCAAACTATGCTGCTGTGGCTCTTGATTCCAGCTTTGCTTATAGTTGTTCTGAACATAAGCACTGAACAAATGCTGGGCAAAATAGCCAGTTTAAGTTAAAGATTTTTCAGCTCCCTTTCTTAGCATTCCCTCAGTCAAGAAAACTGTTTCCTACTATCTATATATCAAGTTCAGGGAAGAATCTAATTTTCCTTGCTTGAACCATGTGCCCATCTCTAACCCAATCAACTGTGACTATGGGGAAGGGACTACTCAGTTTGGTCAACCTGGATTAGGACCTACCAACTGTGACAGAGAGCAAAGTACCATGATTTATATTCTTATCAGGATTATACAATGTGTGGGATCCTGAAGAAATCAGAAGAGTTAGTATTCAGAAAAAAAACTGAAGTGAAAACAATTAAAATTAAGTAAATAAAAATTTTAGATTCCACTATGCATTGTTGTCAATCAACAAATAAGTATTTAGCTTTTTTCATAACCAGATTTTTCTTTTCCCTCCATTTAAATTGTTTTATTTAGGGATTTGCAAAATACAGCTCACAGACCAAATGTGGCCCTCTGTTTTGTGAATAAAGTTTTATTGAAACACTCATTTCTTTTTTTTAATTACTTTATTGTTGTTCAGTTACAGTCCTCTGCATTTTCTCCCCACCACTCTCCTCCGACCCCAGCCAAACCCACCTCTCTCCCTTGTTTCCACCCTCCCCCTTGGTTTTGTCCATGTGTCCTTTATAGTAGTTCCTGAAAACCCTTTTCCCCACTGTCCCTTCCCCCCTTCCCTCTGGCTATTGTTAGGTTGTTCTTAATTTCAATATCTCTGATTATATTTTGTTTACTTTTTTCTTTTGTTGATTATGTTCCAGTTAAAGGAGAGATCATATGGTATTTTTCCCTCACCACTTAGCATAGTGCTCTCCAGTTCCATCCATGCTGTCACAAAGGGTAGGATTTCCTTCTTTCTCTCTGCTGTGTACAATTCCACTGTGTAAATGTACCGTTGTTTTTTTGATCCACTCATTTACTGATGGGCACTTAGGTTGCTTCCAGCACTTAGCTATTGTAAATTGTGCTGCTATGAAAATTGGGCTGCATAGGTTCTTTTGGATTGATGTTTCAGGGCTCTTAGGGTATAATGCCAACAGTGGAATTGCCAGGTCAAAAGGCATTTCCATTTTTAGTTTTCTGAGAAAACTCCATACTGTTTTCCACAGTGGCTGCACCAGTCTGCATTCTCAACAAGAGTGCACTGGGGTTCCCTTTTCTCCACATCCTCTCCAACACTTGTTTGTTGATTTGTTTATGATGGCCATTTTGACAGGGTTTGAGGTGGTGTCACACTGTGGTCTTAATTTGCATCTCTCTGATAGCTACTGATGCTGAGCATCTTCCCATATGTCTCTGGGCCCTCTGTATGTCCTCCTTGGAGAAGTGTCTGTTCAAGCCATTTGTCCATTTTTTAATTGGGTTCTTTTGTCTTCCTGGAGTGGAGGGGTGTGAGTTCTATATATTTGGGAGATCAAATCGTTGTCTGAGGTATCATTGGCAAATATGTTTTCCCATATAGTTGGTCCTCTTTTCATTTTAATGCCGTTTTCTTTAGCCTTGCAGAACCTTTTTAATTTGATGAGGTCCCATTTGTTTATTTTTTCCTTCATGTCCCTTGCTTTAGGGGACATCTCAGTGAAGATGTTGCTGCGTGGAATGTGTGAGATTTTCCTGCCCATGTTCTCCTCTAGGACTTTTATGGTGTTGTAACTTATATTTAAGTCTTTTACCCACCTTGAATTTATTTTTGTGTATGGTGTAAGTTGGTGATCAAGTTTCATTTTTTTTGCACATAGCTGCTCAGCTCTCTCAACAACATTTGTTGAAGAGGCTATTTTTACTCCATTTTATGCTTCTTCTCCCTTTGTCAAATATTAATTGACCATAGAGACTTGGGTTTATTTCTGGGCTCTCTGTTCTGTTTCATGGTCTATGTGCCTATTTTTATGCCAGTACTAGGCTGTTTTAATTACAGTGGCCTTATAACACAGTTTGATATCAGGTATCGTGATCCCTCCTGCTTTGTTCTTCTTTCTCAAAATTGCAGCAGCTGTTTGGGGTCATTTATGGTTCCATATAAATTTTTGAAATGTTTGTTCTATATCTATGAAATATGTCATTGGTACTGTAATAGGGATTGAATTGAATCTATAAATTGCTTTGGATTGTATGGACATTTTGATGATGTTAATTCTTCCAATCGATGAGCATGGTGCATGCTTCCATTGGTTTGTGTCTTCCTTAATTTCTTTCTTCAGTGTTGTGTAGTTTTCTGAGTATAGGTTTTTTACTTCCTTGGTTAGGTTTACTCCTAGGTACTTTATTTTTCTTGTTGCTATATCAAATGGGATTTTTTTTTCCTGATTTGTGTTTCTGATATTTCATTGTTGGTGTACAAAAATGCCTTTGATTTCTGAATATTGACTTTGTATCTTGCTGTTTTGCCAAATTCATTTACTCTGTCAAGTAGTTTTTTGGTGGAGTCTGTAAGATTTTCTATGTATGCTATCATCTCACCTGCAAACAATGACACTTTTACTTCCTCCTTTCTGATTTGGATGCCTTTTTTTCTTTTTCTTTTCTGATTGCAGTGGCTAGAACTTCCAGTACTATGTTGAATAGGAGTGGTGAAAGCAGGCATCCTTCTCTTGTTCCTGATCTTAGTGGGAAAGCTCTAAGTTTTTGCCCATTGAGTATGTTGTTGACTGTAAGTCTCCCATATATGGTCTTTATTATGCTGAGGAATGCTCCCTCTATTCCTACTTTGCTAATGAAACACTCATTTCTTAATGAATTACCTATAGTTGTTTTCTCATTACAACATCAGGATTAAGTAGTTGCAACAGAGTTCATATAGAGTCTATAGACTGCCAAGCTTAAAATAATTACTATCTGGCTCTTTTCAGAAAAATTTGGCCAACCGCTGATCTTTGTTATAATAAAAAAGACAATGAGAGAGAAAAAATGCCTTCTTAGAATATTTGCTTGAAATAAAATGGAAATACTGACAACTTTTAATGTAGTTTGCATCTACAATCTGTTAGTAATAAAAGTGTTTTAGAAGTTAGAAAAATATATCTTGCAATAGTGTCCTCCACAGAGTACATATTCAATTCATATTTTAATACATATTTAACAGTATAACCATTCATTAAATTCACTAAAGCTTCCAAATTAGGAGCCATCATGATTCATCCTTTATCTTTACACTCCACCTTCAAATCCTCTTAGCTCTACCTTCAAAACATATTCTGAATGCCTCTACTTCCCTTAACGTTTCAGCTTCCTCCCTAGTGCAAGCCAATATTATTTCTTTCTAGACTGATGTAATAGATTTCTAACTGGCCTCCCTATTTCTATTATGACTCACTTATACTCTATAATTCCCCTCAACGGCCAAGAGGGGTGCTTTTAAAAACAAATCAGGTAATGTTGCTTCCTTCCCTAAAATCCTCCAATGGCTTCCCATTTTGCTTAGACTAAAATCTAACTTCTTGTCCTTAGACTGCAATTCTCTGTATGAACTGGCCCTTGTCTACCTCTCAACCTCAACCAGATTCCCTCTAATGCCCTCTCTGCACTCTAGAGGAAAGACTTCTTTGATTCCTTAAATATATCATGCTCATTCCCATTTAGAATTTTTCCCTTTCCCTTCCTCTGCCTACAACTTTCTGCTCCCATCCTCACATGGCTGGCCAATTTTGCCTAGTACTTCAGGAATCAGTTCAAAGATCACCTATTCAATGGATTCAAAGATATTTCCCTACAACTTTCATAGAATATATAATACAATATTAAAAGTGGTATGCTATGTTCTATCTTATTACCACGTACGTTATGAGATTTACGTTATGTGTGAGTACAAAGTAATTGACATCCACAAACTTATTGTTTATGGCAATATCTATTTGTTAATAGCCTGACTTCCTAACATGGTGTAGATGTTGACTGAAGTGATATGAACACAATGACATATGCTAAGTGAATGACTCTTTTAACGAGATGTAGCAATACACTATTTATGTATTTCTTATTCTCATAGACTTTGACTAATTGTTTTATAATTAGCTCTACCTCATCTATTTACTTCAATTATTAAACAGTTTTTGAGCTTGTTGGAGTAAACAATCATTCACTAAAATAAATTTGATATGGATGAGGACTAAGAAAATAAACTCTACACTCTTTTTGGATAACTCAGTGAAAGTATGTATTTTCATATAGGAGCTGTTTACTTCAGGTAAGTCAAGTAAAAATTACCATCATCATCATTATAACCATCATCATCATCATTAAAATATCAAATCTCATGATGTTTTTGTACAGGAGGCATTTTGATTTTCTGTTGTAGGACATAGAGTTTTAATTGACCCTGAATATGACCTTGGGCCATTGGGGTATTAGCACTGGATAACACAAGCTTTTACTGTACTATGAGTGACCCCAGCTGGTTCATAGTTATTCTGAACATCCATAAATTCAAACCAATATGTTAATGCAGGTAAAAACTAATATATCACGCTGGCTGGCATAGCTCAGTGGATTGAGCGCAGGCTTCGAACCAAAGCATCTCAGGTTCGATTCCCAGTCAGGGCACATGCCTGGGTTGCAGGCCATGGCCCCCAGCAACCGCACACTGATGTTTCTCTCTCTCTCTCTTTCTCCCTCCCTTTCCTCTCTAAAAATAAATAAATAAAATTAAAAAATACAAAACTAATATATCAATCCATACCCTTCAGGTATAGTTCAGCAAAGTACTAGCCTCCTTACTGATTATTTCAACCCCATATTTTTTCCACAAAGATAGTTTGAGGAGTTGGTCAAATACCACAAAAAAAAAGTCCAGGTACAATATTTTTGTGTTCTTGACCTGTCAAGGTAGGTTTTCTATTACTTCAGTAAGTTTGATAAATTTAGCCTTGCTTAGGCCACAGTTTTTCTCATGGTGTTTTAGGAAGTGGGCAGTCAAAATATCCAACTCAATAGGTAACAACCCACTTATTTTCTGGCACCTTGCTGTATATGCTGAGGATTTAATGGTGACTAAAGGTGACACAGTCCATGTAATTCTGTGAGGGAGAAACATATTAATCAAATAATTATAGATATATAAATTTAGATCATGATTGTGTTATAAGGGAAAGTTACAAGGTGATGTGAGCACAAACAACAAGATAATGTGATGCTTTTAGGGAGAATAAGGAGGCTGTGTTGAGTAAGTAATGTTTGATTTGCTATTTTAAGGATGTCTTGCCTATGCAAATATTGAGAAGAAAATGATAAGGAAAGGAAAGAGGAAGAAAAGGAAAGGAAGGAAAGGAATAAATATGGAAGAAGCATTGGAACAATAAAAATGGAGAGGGGGGCTGAGGAAGAGTGCAAGGGGAAAGAAAAGAGAAAGAAGAGGAGGGGAATGAAAAGGAGGCAAAGGAAGTGAGAGGGAGGGAAGAGAGGGGAATTCTGAAAGTTTTCTAGGTATATGGAAAATCTGTGTGACAACTGAAAAAAAAAACCCTTATCCTGGTACAGAGAGCAAAGAAGAAGTGATAAGAGATAAGACAGAAGAGGTCCGTAAGGGCAGAATATAGGCATAAATGCCAGAAAAGATGTGCAATTTAACCTTTATCATTAGTGTATGAGAGTATCTGTATATCATAGTACTGCTAACATTATTACTATGTTTTCATCTCTGTTAATTTGGTAGATGTAAAACATCCCATTAGTTCAATTTTTAATCCTTTGTTTACTGAATTTAAGAAGAAAAGGCAATTTAATGTTTTTATTTCCTCCATTATAACTTACTCTTTATATTCTTGGCCTCAATGTATTCATCAAGACTCCTATTTTCTTATCGATTTGAACAAGATATTGTATACTAACCGATACTAGTCCTTCAGCATAATACTTATAAATAGTCCTCCTACTTTGTTGTTGGCTTTTAATCTTTGTGTTGTTTTATAGATAAAGAACTTTATTTTTATGAATTAATGCTATATTTTGATGTGTGATTTCTGCTCTGTTTTTATGCTTAGAGCTTTTCTTAATCCTAAAGACTTAAATAATCACCTAAATGTTTTAAAGACTGTTATGATTTGGATTTCTATATTTAAATATTGAAATATTTAGTAATTATTTTGGAGCACAGCATCTGTTAAGGATCTAAATATACTTTTTCTTCTTAATAATTTTTTAAAAAATTTTGCAGAGCCATTTGTTGACTATTCTTTCCCATTTCTCTACAGTTTGATACCTCTTTTATCATATTTTGCTTTTTCAAATACTAGAATCTGTTACAAAGCCACCTATTCCATTTTATTTGTCTGTTTACCCTTAGACCATACTGATTTAATTATCATACCTTTACACTAAGTTTTAATATCCGGTGGCAGCCTGTTCCAGTTCTTACCTAGTTATTCCTTTAGAATAACAGTACCAATTTCTGAAGAAACAAAACTTTTGAAGTGTTAATTTGGATTGTGTTAACAGATTCGCCTTCTAATATTGAAATGCCATCCTAGACACTTTGTATACCATATAAAGTATTTAACCTGCTAATTTGGGCTTCAAGAACTGTAACTGGAAATACTAAATTCCAAAGTCCTTATTTGAAGTCAGATTTCACCTCTCTCAGTATCTACTTGAGGATTTTTGATTGCTGCTTTATCAAATATAAAATGGTGGTTCCTGCACATCCCATTACCCTATCTAAGAAATAAGATAAAAATGAAAAAGTTTTGTGGGCAAGAGGTCAAGCTTGATCCTAGAGTCTGGAGCTACGTTAGACCTTCCTGTGGGTGGCCATGGCTGGGCCACAGTTAAACAGCCCTCCTGCTCTATCATCATTGCCCTCCACACTTCACCTGGCCTCTTCAGCCTAAAACTGCCCAGTTTTCAGGGTCATGTTTTGTCATGAATAGAGTGAAAGCAAATAACTCAATGCTTAGAGAATACCACAGTTACATCCTGCTACTAGCCAAGAGCCTTAAAAACAAACAAGACAAAATAATAGCCTTCCTCATCCCCCAAAAGCTTAGATTAGGGGATCTCAAGTTTTCTTCAAGAGCAGAGAGAGAAAAATGAGATTAATTCCCTGTGTTCTCATCATATGTAAAGAAAGGAAGAGAGATGGGTGGGCCTTGGGGCCAAAGAGCTAAACTAAATAAAAAAGAGAAACAGGAGTAGACATTTTAAAATCCAGCTCCCCTCCCTGTGGGGGAAGGAGAAGATGGATTTCAGTGAGGATGAAAATCTCCACAATTTCTGAGGTGCCTTCTCCCCCAGCCAGAGTGCCATTTGCCCAGGTCCAGCTGGATGGGAAAGGCAGATCCCAGAGGGGCCTCCTAGAGGGCACAGGCACCCCTGCTGCTCTGAGGCTGGGCTCCAGGTTGTCACACACCTCAGCAAACCCCAACAAGTTAATTTGTAATCTTGGGGGGGAAATGATGGTCACACTGTGTCTGTCACTGAGCACTCCCCCTGCCAGTTTAAACAGCTGATTAGTTAGCGCCACTGGAATCGATCCGCATCAGTTCCACCTGCATGCACCCACCGGGAACCACTTTATTGTAAATCAATCATTCTGAAAACATCTCACAAAGGGGCCAAGCTTTGCTAGCAAGCTGTCAATTCCTGCTTCCTGTTGGCAGCGCCCAGTAAATGAGGAGTGCAACAAACATTTATTCAAAAATTATCTTTTCAGGTTCATTTGAGCCTGGGCAGGGAGTGAAGTAGGGATGGGCTGGGGTTTCCTAATGCAGCATGTGCACAAGGTTGTGGATCTGCCCCCGGGAAGGAGATCAAGGTGTGCCCAGGCCCTCCATTTAAAAAAAAAAAAAAAAGGCAAATGGCCCTGGCTGGGTAGCTCAATTGGTTAGAGTATGATCCCTGTATGCCAATATCGCGGGTTCAATCCCCAATCACAGCACATAGAAGAAACAATCAATAAGTGCACAAATAAGTGGAACAATAAATCCACATTTCTCACTCTTTCTCTCTTTCCCATTTCCTCTCTCTTTCTCTCAAACTCAATTTTAAAAACTGTTTTAAATGGACACTTTGCAAAATAAAATATATAGATGGATGACCATAAGCACATGGAAAAGTAAGTGCTCAACATCATTTATCATCTTGGAATGTAAATTAAAACCTCAGCAAGCTACCTCCTCTCCCCCAGAATCCCTAAAATTGAAAGACTGACAACACCCAATGTCAGTGATGATGTAAAGCAAAATGAACTTTCAAACATTAGCAGATGTGTAAAATGAGATAAATACTTCAGAAAAAAAGATTTGCAATTTCTTATAAAAATTAAACATATACCTTCACCAGCAATTCTACTCCTATATATTTATCTGAGAGAAATGGGGAAAAAAATATCCACACAAAGACTTGTACACGAATATTCATAGCAGCTTTATTCACAATAGTCAAAATCTGAAAACAGCTCAGGTGTTCATCAACTGGTAAATGGGTAAACAAAGTATGGTATACCCATGCATAGGGGATACTACTCAGTAATAGAAAGGAATGAATTACTGATAATGAACATGGGCAAATCTCAAAATACTCTTTACACAAAAGAGTACCTACTCTATGATTTCATGTGTATGACGTTTTAGAGCAATGAAACTGATCTATATTGGGGGAGAAGCAGTCACAATAGTGTTTGTCTCTGGGAAAATGATGTAGAGGATGGACTGGAATGTGGCTTGAGAAAATTTTTTGGAGTGATGTTCATGTTGTACAACTTGACAGGGGTTCAGATTCCTTAGGTATATATGTATGTCCACATTAAGTCAAGGGTCCACTAAATATTTCTACATTATATTGTATGCAAGCTTTCCATCAAAGCTAAAAAGAGAGAATTATAGATACTAAATTTAATTAATAGTATATTTGCTGAATTATTTGGGGTGAAGTGTGTATCAAGATCTGCAATTTATTTTAAAATGCACTTAAAGAGACACAAGGGTTCTGGCCAAGATGGAGGTATAAGAAAAAACGTTTCACTTCTTCACACAACCAAAAGAAGGATAACAACCAAATTAAGAACAAAAAAAACCAGAACTGCCAGAAAATCATTTGCATGGAAGTCCAAAATCGAAGGAGTTAAAGAAACATTCATCCAGACCAGTAAGAAGGGTGGAGAACAGCAGCCAGGGCAGAGAGTACATGCTGCAGGGCAAAGTGGCAGATGGCACAGAGAATCCCACATTTGCATGCAAATAAGGCGTGAGGAATGAGACAGACTGCCAAACCCAGAGTTTCAGCACAGGGAAACTAAAGACTGAAAACCCCTGTCTATAAAAAATCTGTAGGGGTTGTAGTGATGGGAAAACTCCCAGTCTCATAGGAGAGTCCATTGGAGAGGCCCACAGGGTTCTAAAATGTACACAAACCCACCCACCTGTGAATCAGCCCCTGAAAGGGCACAATCCACTTATGGAAAAGTGGGACAAGATGGGACCAAGCAGCATTGTTTCCTCTTTGACCCCTCCCCCACAGACAGCATCCCAAGACAGCAAAGTGGGTTGCCCCATCCTAGCCAATACCTAAGGCTCCACCCCTTACCATCTAACAGATGCAACAAGACAAAGAAATAGGGCCCAAATGAAAGAACAGATCAAAATTCCAGAAAAAGTGCAAAGTGACAAGGAGATAGCCAACCTATCAGATGCAGAGTTCAAAGCACTGGTAATCATGATATTCACAGAACTGACTGGGCTCAGTAACAAAATGAAGGAAGAAATAAAGGCTACACAAAATGAAATAAAGGACAATATACAGGGAACCAACAGTGAAGGGAAGAAAACCAAATCAAAGATTTGGATTTAAAAGAAGAAGTAAATATCCAACTAGAACAGAATGAAGAAACAAGAATTCAGAAAAATGAGGAGAGGCTTAAGAACCTCTAGGACAACTTCAAATGTTCCAACATCTGAATCATAGGGGTGCCAGGAGGAGAAGATGAAGAGCAAGAAATTGAAAACTTTTTTGAACAAATAATAAAAGAAAACTTCCCCAATATGGCAAAGGAAACAGACTTCTAGGAAGTCCAGGAATCCCAGAGAGCCCCAAAGAAATTGGGCCCAAGGAGGAACACACCAAGGCACATCATAATTAAGTTACCCAAGGTTAAAGATAAGGAGAGAATCTTAAAAGCACCAGGAGAAAAGGAAACAGTTACCTAAAAAGGAGTGCCCATAAGTCTATCAGCTGATTTCTCAAAAGAAACCTTGCAAGCAACAAGGAGTTGGAAAGAAGTATTCCATGTCATGAAAGGCAAGGACCTACATTCAAGATTACTCCATCCAGCAAAGTTATCATTTAGAATGGAACGGCAGATAAAGTACTTCCCAGACAAGGTCAAGTTCAAGGAGTTGATCATTACCAAGCCCTTATTATATGAAATGTTAAGGGGCTTATGTAAGAAAAAGAAGATAGAAAACATGTATGGTAAAATGACAACAAACTCATAGCTATCAACAATTGAACCTAAAAAACAAAAACTAAGCAAACAACTGGAACAGGAACAGAATCACAGAAATGGACAACACATGAAGGGTTATCAATGGGGAGAGAGAAGGGGAGAATGGAGAGAAAAGGTACAGGAAATAAACATAATACGTAGGCATGAAATAGACAGGCAGAGGTTAAGAATAGAATAGAAAATGGAGAAGCCAAAGAACTTAAAGGTACAACCCATGGACATGAACTAAAGAGGAGGGAGAAATGCTGTAGGGTGGGGGCAGTGTGCCAAGAGGAGGGAGATAAAAGGGGGAAAAATTGAGACAACTGTTATAATATAATGAATAAAATATACTTATAAAAAGAACCCACAGAAAATAAATAAAATGCACTGAAAAATAAAATGAATCAATAACAGAATGAAAGAATAGACAGATTGACAGATAGGGCATAAAGCAATTACAATAAAATCTAAGTAAGTGTGGGAAGGTAGTTAGTTCATTGTAAAATCCTTTCAACTTTTCTGTATGTTGGGAATTTTTCATAATACAATGTTGAATGTGAGGTGTGGGAGAAGAATGATCTACCTTACCTTTTCAGCATTAATAGTACACAAAGGCTTTGTGTCCTGAGTGCCCCCTGAGTCTCTAACTCAGTCTTTGCCCTACCCATTGATTAGATACAATTATTACATTTTGACTATCTAGAAGACAAACCTGCCAGGAACACACTCCTCAGTGAAAAGATGTGCAAGGAATATTATAATTGGTTTCCAAGAGACTTGTGCTAAACATATTCAACTCTTTTTTAGCTCAAGAGATGGGACAAAAGCATTTTGTCTTGAGATAGTTCTCTGCTACCTTTGTGGTTTCTATCTCAATCTCAGTATGTGGGCAGGAAAGCTGGAGAGAACTGCTCCCATCTTGGTCCTAGAGAGCTCTATTGTTTGTGTTTGGTTTGAAGGCATGAAGGTAACAACCTGATTTTGCCAAGTATGGTCCAGACAGCCTCACACAGGCACAGCTCGACTCATTTGCTGACAGATGATTGCATTATCAGCGCTGCATGGTTCAAGGTAATTGTGTCATGATGGCTCCCTTGTAAACCCTGCATCAGAAGGCAAAACTCCAGGAGTAGTTAGAGCAGTGGGGAGGAGTAGATTTGGATTGTTCAGGAAAGCAGGTGAATGCCTGTGGCCCATTGATTTCAGTGGGGGCTTGTGGAGGCACAGATGGGAGAACCTGTTTGAAATCACTGGAGAGACAGTTATGGTAATGAAACTTTATAAGGTAATGGTTACAAGATAACATGGTTAGAAGGAACTGTGGACTGTTGAGGACTTGGCAACTGAGGTGGAACAGGATTTAAGAAGGCAAGTAGGTGTGTTGAAATATCAATACTGATACAGGAGTTAAGCACTCGGCTGCTAAATTTAGCTTTGCCTGGGTTCAAGCCCCAGCTGACCACTTATTAGCTCTGTGACCAGGGGCAAATTACTCCAACTGTCCAGGCCTCTGCTTTACCCAATTTGAAAAATTATTTCAATAACTGTAGCCCACATAACAGTTTTTGTGAGGATTGTAACCAAGGTAAAAAGATGAGAATAATGCCGGGTGTGTGATGGCATCATGTAAACATTTATTGTGACTCCTGGCCAACTAACCCCCTCTCCAGGCCTTGGGTGGTCTTAGTTATAGTAATACAGTATCAAGCTCCAAATACTACTCGCTGTTGCTTGGCTACTGTCTGCCTCCATTGGTGATGGAGATTCCTGTTCTGGGCACAGGCTATAACTGGTCACAGTACGCAGTGTAAATACAAGACATGAGCAAGTCTGTTTTAGGCTGAGTAAATCCTTCTAAGGATTTTGTCAGAGAATTAAAGCATGGTGTCCCTACACTCTGGGTAGTTACCTAACATTTCAGACCTTACCTTTATCTTCTTAGAATATAATAATAAGTATGCGTGTGTGTGTGTACATACTCGAAAGCAGGCTTGAATGTACATGTTTGTGCATGCATGCAGTCACACAACGAGATTAAATTGATTGAAATCCTCATGGCTCTTTTTGGAACCATGACCTCATTCATAACTTTAATATTTTCTGCCAATAAATGTCTGTGCTTTAAGCAGAAACTCTACACAGAAAGTGGGGAAGGATATGATAACTCTATAGGAATGAAAAAAAAAGATGGAAAATTGGCAAAGGCAGACATCTGGGTTCTTGGCTGGAAGCTAGGGCTAGGACAACCAAATGCCAAAGTCTGGACTCATAGGAGACAAATGTGGAGAGAAACATGCAAAGAAAGAGATGCTGGGAGCCATCAAAACACGTTTGGGGATCTTCTCCCCTAAGCGCCCACTACAAAGTTCTGTGCTGCCCTTTCTCAGACTTCAAATGTATTCTGAGTCCTACTCTGCAAGTTGCTGGGGCTCAATAAGTATATGCTGAATGCATAAATGAATCAAAGGAGCTGATTTAACTGGGAACACACTTTAATGTTGATCATAGAAATAGGACGTGGGTTTACATACTTGCCCACAGTAGAGAGCAATTCAATTACCAACACTAACAGACAATAAACTCAGGCTAAAACATGGCAATTTTATGAGACACTTGGCTGCAGCTACTTGGCCTTTTCTTTTCTTGGTTTCTCCTTTCACTTTCTACCCCCTATTGGCTGTTTGTAAGCACCACAGCATGGAATCCAGCTTTCTTCTTTTTTCCTGAATATCCTTGTCACAGCAGGCTACAGAAAGCCCAAGTTGCCTGATTAATCATTTGTTTTTCTTTTTCTTTTGCATGCAGTTGAATAACTCATATGGTCTGCAGGCTGAGGAATTTTGGCAAACACTGCACACATAATGAATGGGAACTTGTTGAGAAAGGGGAAATTGAGTCAGGAAGAGATTTGAAGTACTGAAAAGACCAGAATTTGTCCTGACCCCCTGGTGGCTGAGTAGGTCAGAGAATAAATGTAACCTTGATAATTCAGGGTCCCTGTGAACAGAGCAAAGGTATTCAGACCAGAGGATTAGCTAGGCTGTTAGTTAACACACTGAAAATGCCTTCATAATTTTCCCAGCAGGAGGTTGGAGAAAGGTTAGGAAAGAGGGATTAGTTGAGAGGAAAAAGAACAATGAGAAGAGAAAGATGATGATTTTTGGAAGCAGAGAGAGAGGACAAAGTCAGATGTACGTTGGAATCTATCTTTTGGATGACAGAGGGTGGGATGGGGGTTTGATCTATATTTAGTCCCCAAAGCTCAGAGCTGCACAGCAAACGCTGTTGTGCCAGAGAGACTCATGTTGGTCACCAACCAAGGGCAAGAGAGGATGAGGATGGTGGGAGAGAAGAAGTACAGAAGAAGGATGAGGGCACACAGGGCAGGGGCTGCAGCAGGGGGAAGGGGAGCGCTCTCTGTCCCTCTTTTGTGAATATAAAGACAAGTCCATCAAACCCGTGGCAGGCTGCAGTGATGAGAAAGATACATAATATGATAAAGCTTGGTAGCAGGCATGTGTGATTGAACAGACCAATGAAGAGATAACATTTGAAAGCTTTACTGCTTGGAAAGCTGTTAGCAAGCTGGTGTCCCCTTCATCATGTTTAATTTTACTTTTACTACCCTTCATTTGCTTTGACGGGTTGATGTTGCCATGGTGCAGTTGGAATTCTCATAAAAGTGCTGTTACCCTTTCAAGATGGCCATTTTTTTCTAGGGTTTATACCACATTTTATAGTTATGTCAGAAGGTTTACTTGGTTTATGAATTCTCCAAGCTCTAAGATTGCTCTCAAAAAACTCCGGGTTGCCTTCAGTTCTTGCCACTTAATTTGTGCTCTTTTAACAACAGTCACATCTTTGGATGATGACCTGACTTAATTAGAAATGCATCTTATGGTTCATGCAAGTAAACAAAGGGCACACAGAGAAACCAAACCCTCCTTTTCTAAGTTATAAGCCCCTAAATACATGTAACTATCTATATGCTATAGAATATTGCACTTGATGCATAAAATGGTCATAAATAACTGACCAACTCTGAAATCTAATGATTAATATGTAACCATATAACTTGATGACACCTTTATTTCCTTTCTAACAATTTAAGGCTGATAAACTGTATAATAGGAGAACATTCTTTATTAAATTCTACTGAGGATCCTAAGTTATAGCTTATGACTCAGCCTCTGAGTAGGTCTTCAACTTCATCTATTATTACATTCTATTCATTTATAGAAGGCAATTTAATTAATCACCATATCTATGTCTAACAAATTTAAGGAAGCCGAGAAATTCAAGGCACTGAATACCACCATGCATGAGAGTTAAACCGAACTGAAGGAGCAAAAAGCAACAGGTAATTGCAAGACAATGTGCCAAGAAGTGTTATATGATATAATTTTTATGAATCAGAATGTGTTTTTGAGTAAATATTTGAGGTAAGACATTAGAAGTGTGTTATTCCAAAATCTTTCAGGTTTATCCTACTCTACAAAAATTTAGTCCATTCTTCCACATTGCCTTGAAAGATTTGAAATGTGGGCACAGTTTTGGGAAGTGTCTAGCCACCCATCTGTGTTCATTTGCTATGGTTGCACTGACCAATTGCCACAAACTTAATGGCTTAAACAATGCAAGTTGATTATCCTAGAGTACCGGAAGTCAGAAGTCCAAAATGGGTCTCATTGGGTTAAAATCACAGTGTCAGCAGGGAAGCATTCATCTGAAGGCTCTGAGGAGGAACATTTCCTCACTTTTTCTAACTTCTACAGCCCCACTACGTTCCTTGGCTCATGGCCCCTTCCTTTCATCTTCAAAGTCAGTAATGTCCCATGTCTCTGACAATTTTTCATAGTCATATTTCTGGGATTTTTTTCCTCATTCACTTTTAAGGACCCTTATGATTTCATTAAACCCACCCAGAAAATCCAGGAAAATCTCTCTATTTTAAGGTCAGCTGATCAGCAAACTCAATCCCATCTGCAACTTTAATTCCCCTTTGCTATGTAAAATAACATATTTACAGGTTCAGTGGATTAAGATGTGAGCACATTTGGGGGACCTTCACCTATCTCACCATCTACTAGAGATGGCAAGCATGTCAGAGGACCCGCTGGAGAAGCATGGAAAAGACTCTCACATTAAATTGGAGTTGGACTAACTGATCAGAAGTCAGCTTTCCAGCACAGAGATTGTGTAACACTTTAACATTGTTTAAGAAATTGAATTTCTCTAACATTAGCTTCCCCACTGGTAAAATGGGTGCAATAATATTTTACTAGAGTTTTAAAGGCTTCAGAGTATTTAATTACATATCCATAAAGTGCTTATTTAACCTTTCTCTATTTTACATTTTAATAGCTTTGAATTTTACTATAAAAAATAATACTGCATTATATATCCCTAATAGCTCTGTTATTTTCCTATGATGATTTCTGAACTTCAATCATACTGGACCCAATGGTGTGAACATCTTTAAGGATCTTGATACTTTTCAAAAAAGCAGCATAGATGCAAGCGTACATCCTAGAGGGAGCACAGACAGGGCAAATGAACCTGAATATGCTTAGTCCTTCTCAGTTCCTGAGACCTGTCATGATGTGGTTAATGACACATTTGTATACACGTCATGACCCCGAAATGCAAAGGAATCACTTTTTATGGTGTTCAATCAAGGAAACTTCAGAAAGGAACAACCCTGTTTGAGTTGTGTAGAAAAATGGTCTAAAATGTCAAAGTCCAGTGTGGCTTACAAAGTCCCCCATGATATTCATCATGTGGTCACTTTTTAGTCACACAGCTCCCCTAACAAACTGATGTTAAATTCTAACCTTTGTGTGAAATATGCTTCACTTGTACCAATGTACGTTTGTGCCAGCAACGTACATTTAATACATTTATTGAACCAGTATTTATTGTTGATTTATTGAATAAGTCAACTTGTGCCATGCCCTGTTCTAGGCACTGTGTAATACTTATCAGTAAACCAAAAATTTCAGGCCTCATGGGGCTTACATTCCAATAGAGCAGATGTGACTACTATTAACTACTACTAGTTGATGAAGGCATTCTTAGAACAAAGCTAGTTGGACTAACCTTGGTACTTTATGTGGCATAAATAAGGCTGGAGAACCTAGGTAGGTAACATATTTTTAAATTACCTCTTAACAATGTCCATCATCCCAGCCATCATTTTAGCTGAAAGTAGTGATGTTAATTATTTTAATCTACTTAGCATCAGCATCGCCTCTTTCAGGAAAATGCTCCTCCCACATCACATGTGGCTCTTGTGGAACTGGCAATCATAAGGCTCTTTTCCCTGACTACAGGGGTAAGATGAAAATTTAAGTCAAGCTAATCAGAATCTCTCTCCTATAAATTTGAATATTGGCTTAATCAGAGAAGACACACAGAAATATAAAGTACTTGGTGCCTTGCTGCAATGTGGAAGGGCCCCCAAAGGACAAAACCACTGCTACTGGCCCTGTAGCTGTGTCTTGAGCCTTGGTTCCTTCTCTTTCAGTTACCTAGTTATTTTCCTCTTCCTTTGAGTCTGTGAGTCCCATTATTCTTCTAGAAAATTCCCTTCTTCCTCACACTATTGTTTTGAGTTTGATCTAGGCAGAGTCAGTTTCTGTTGCTTAACGCAGAGAGCCCTGACGGATAGAAGCTAGATACAATCAGCTGGCCGTATTGATTAAAAGCAATCCAGTGAGGTGTTAATTTGTGCTTCTTTTGAGGAACCCAAAATAAAACCATATAAAAACTAAGAGTAGGGAGTTTAGTCCCCATCTAATGCAAACTTCTTGTTTCTCAGGTAAGGAAATTTGGACCCAGTGTGGGGAATTGATCTACCCAAGTTGCCACAGGGATTTATAGGTAAATCCAGTACAGTTTTATATACTTAGGTCACATCAGCATCAACATAATTTAGTTTATCAACTAAACTATCAGAGTTATTACTGTAAATTCTGAGAGAAATAATATAACAGTGTAATTTTAACTATTATACAGGAAGAAGTCTTTTTAAGCAGTAACAATGAAATCACACGTGGGTAGGTAGTAGTAGAAGTGAGGAAGACACCTGTAACTGATGATCGTATTCTTTATGGGATGATACTTTTGCCGTATGTATTAGGGAAGAGGATAATTGATTAGACTCTGATCTCTAATTATCATATGGGGACTGGTCAAGTCTTAGACCCCACTGTCCTGTAGTACATGGCTTCTAAAATGACCCTTAGTGATCCCCATGGCCTAGTATTTACACCCTTGTAAAATCTCCCCTTGAATGTCAACTGATTAACTTGGTGCCTGATGTCTAACGGATGGAATGTGATAAGGTGATGTGATGTCAATTCCATGATTAAAATTACAAAAGATGTGACTTTATCTTGCTAGCAGACACTCTGGCTGGCTGGCCTGGATAAAACAACCTGCCATTTGGAGAGACCATGTGACAAAGAACTTAAAGTAGCCTGCAGCCAACAGCCAGCAAGAACCTTGGACTCTTAGTCCAAAAGTTTCTGAGACACAAAAGACTGGCAACAACCATTGAAAGGACTAGGAAGCAGATCCTATTTCAGTAAAACCTTGATTGCAGTGTTGTGAGAGACCCTCCAGTTAATTACTTAGCTAAGCCAAGCCCATATTCCTGACCCAAAAATCTGTGATCCCTGGCCAAGTAGCTCAGTTGGTTAGAGCATCATCCCAATACAGCAAAGTTGCAGGTTTGATCTTTGGTCAGGGCACATACAAGAATCAACCGATGAATGCATAAATAAGTGGAACAACAAATCAATGTTTCTCTCTCTCTCTTTCTCTCCCTCCCCCTCTCTCTTTAAAATCAATAAACAAAAAAAAATGTTTTTTAAAAATATGTGAGATAATTCTCTATTTTTTTCAGTCACTATGTTTTGTGCCACTTTGTTACACAGTAATAGATAGTAATAGGTTGTTAATATAGTTCTTGATAGAATACAACATTTTGCTTTCTTGGGAGATTAAGACTTTCTTACCATGGTCACATAAGACAGTATACTGGACTGTGGGTTTTGAATACTCCCAGGTTAACAGCCCTGTACAAAGTGACAAGATGTGTCTTATGTCTTTAAGGCCAAATATCTCTAGAGTAGAGGGGTGTAAAATGTCCCCATTAGAATGTGCAACCTTTCCATTGTTCACATGCAGGGTTTAGTGCAACTTAGAAGAAAATTCTGCAAGAAAGAAAAGTAAGGATCAAGTGGCACTAGTAGGAAAGAGAGTTTTTTGAGGTATAGTTGGTCTTGCCAGTGTCCTTAATTGCACATTTTTATTTAGTTTTAGCCAACTGGCAGTTAAACACCATTTTAATTATGTTAGCACTGGAATAAGAAGAGTATTTAGTTTGAGTTTCTTGTTACAACTTCCTTTCTTAATTGCCTTTTCATTCAAGCCAAAGACTTATGGTGGCAGCCACAGCCCAGTTGAAAAACAATTCATTGTATCAGTGACTGGGCCTCATAACAGAGCACCTTAATAAGACCAAGTTCTGTACTTCCTGACTCCCCAAGATGGATTATGTTCATAGTCCATTATTTGAACGAGGGTACCTGAATTATGGCAAATCTATCTGAAACAGCATTGTAGAACTATATTTTATCTTTAAGAAATGTATGTTATAAAAGTAAGATATTTTCTTCTGTTGCAGGAAGGAATTTAAGCAGAAGAAATTCTCTCTAATGTTTGTTGAATCATACGAGAATGATGAAGGGAACAGGGTGATACATCAACCAACTAACTTGAAAAACTCACTTGTATTTTTATTTCAGGAAGAAAGGCTGAGCTAAGGGTGCCCTATGGTATTGCATGAAATACTTTTCTTCTTTTTCCAAGTCATGCATATCACCCAGGAATTCACAAGGGTAGCATCTCTATTCTCTATTACTTAAATTTGTACAAGCATGCAATCAATTCTTCTTTCCTTCCTCTTTAGGGCTTGTGAACAGAGTTGAAATTTAGTCTTTGAAGATGGCAATATTTGTTCAGAATTATAGAATCATAGACTGTAAGAACCAGAAGGGACCTCTGAGATTATCTGGTCTGACCCTCTTATTTTGTAAGTAAGGTGATCTAGGCCCTTTGGTGAAACATCCAATCTAGGACTGATTATTTTAATGACACCTGGAGCTTTGAACTAGGTGTCAAGTTTCACAGAGAGCAAGGAAATCGTGGACCCAGATAAAGAGTTTTAATTTCAATGTATTTTTCGTCTTCTACTCTGAAGGAAGTCAGAATAAGAATAGAGGGCTAAAGGAGCACAAATGGTGGTGGCAGAGCCCTGGATCCTCAGCACGGCTCTCTCACTGTGGGACGTTGGAGAATTCACTTCATCTCATCTCTCAATTTCTTAGCACAGGGCCTGACTCTTAATAAGTGCTCCTGGAATATTTGTATTTATTATCAAATAAATTCATTATTATCAGCTTTTACCAATATTATACCATCCTCACTCTGCCAATCCTTGTCAATAGCAAATCATTTTGGGCCTCAGTTTGGACATATATAAATTGAAAGGATTTCAACATTCGAAATCCTTTGATCTTGGAAACTACTCTCCCGCTGACCTCAGTTTGGAAGCTATCTCCTCAGGCTTGAATGGCCTTTTCCACCAGCTCCAACCTTGGCTGCTCATGCACTTCTGAACTGGAAGTGTGGTGAAGGTCGAGCTTACAGTTGACCCTTCTCTGCATTTCTCTAATACCTAATGCAGTACCTTCGACTAATAGGTCCCCATATTACACTTTGCTACTGAATTTTTATTGCTTCTAGAAACAAGATAAGTTTGATGAATTCAGACACAAATAGATCCTAGCTAAGTAACAGCTGAGGATAATATACCATGATGTTCTCTAGAGAGCTCATGATGAGTGTCAGTAGCTCAGGGAATACTGGGATCTCAGTGCACATGAGGCTATGGGAAAGCTGGTAGGAGGAATATGAAACAAGAATTGGACCAAGACATCAGTTCAAAAGGAGACGAATAGGAAGATGAGTTTTAATGAAGGGAGAATCTATAGTGAAAGGTTAGGCTAGGTCTAGTGGTGGAAAGGGATTCACAGATATTTATTAGTCATTTTGAGCCATTTACCCCTGAGGCAAAAGAACTGGTGTTTTAGTTGGTTATTTTTTTAAGTACTTGAATTTTACCATTAAGCATAAAGCTCTTTTGTTACCAGCATAGCATGCCCTAGGGAGTGGCCCTGGTATTATTTCTCACCCTTTTTTTCCCTTCCCCAGAGCTTCCATGACAGGCAAAGGCTTTGGAGGAAACAAAGTGCTGTGCTTTGCTCACTCAAATAGACTGTCCCCTGTTGTTAGTGCTTAAATTTTAAATCATTCTGGCTGCTCAATGAGGAACCCAGAAAAGAACCTTTGTCAGAGAAAAGCCAGATGCAGTTATTAACACAGAGTGACAACTGTACTTCAGAAAACAATTGCCCTCTCCTGTCCCTGCAACCTTCACAGAATTCTTTGCTGACAATATCTTTATTCCTATATATTGTCAGCAAGACATTTAACAGTATGTTGTCGTCCATCTTGGTTGTCTCAGAAGTGTGGGCTGAGAATGCAGTGTAACTGGGGAGAACAAAGGATACAAAGAACATTTTAATCTCTGGCCAGGTCAATTCAATATTACCTCAAAGAACATTTAACTTTTTATTTTTTTGGCTAGCAATACTGATGCAAGTCTGAGTCACAACCAGGGAGTTTTAGAGCTAGTAAGAGTTCTACCCACCCCTAGGAATGCTGAAGAACCCTGGAATTCTTTGATCCTATGGCAAACACTGGGCTCTGTGTGGGCTCTACTCTCCATCATTCCATCTGCCTGAGGTCTTGGGCACTAAAGGAAGCTACTGGCTTCTGATAACCTCAAATCAGGTCAATGAATGTGCTGCTGTGACTTCTCAACACATTGTATCCTGGCACTGCTTGACATTGTCCACCATCATGAGATTTAATTGTACCTATCCTGAATGAACACATTTCTCTAGACTTGCAGGACCAGGTCAAAATGAGCAAAACTGAGAGGACATTTTGTTGTATATTTGATGGGGAAGTGACAGTATTAACACTTCCTGAACAATCTGGGTGGAGGAAAAAAGGAAATAATGCAAAACCTTGCAGCCTTCCATGATTATATGTTTTTCATCTAACTCTAGCTAAGCAGGATTTCAAAAGCCAAATGGCAAATTATATTGACAACTTCTAAATGTGTGTCTCTGTGTGTTTGTGTGTGCAAGTAAGCATGCTCATGTTTCCAAGGCATCATAGCTATGCATATGGAGGGATGAAGAAGACCAGAAGCAGTGAAAGGAGGAATGGTACTTTGGCTGTTGACAGCCAGTATTGATTCACAGAAATACCCAAATTAACCAATCATTAGGAATTACCAATTGCTAACCTAA
Organism: Tonatia bakeri; assembly: GCA_004024845.1. Classification (NCBI taxonomy): domain Eukaryota; kingdom Metazoa; phylum Chordata; class Mammalia; order Chiroptera; family Phyllostomidae; genus Tonatia; species Tonatia bakeri. Next base: position 117,064 of record PVIA01005211.1, read on the forward strand.
ATATCAGGATGAGCCAAGACACTGCCCTCAGGTTGAGGGGAAGGCTTCTGTATCACTGGATGTATTTTCTTTAAAAAATTTAAAAAAAATTTTTTTATCCTTATCCAAGAACATTTTGTTTTCATTGCTTTTAGAAAGAGGGGAAAGGTGAGAGAGAAACACTGATGTGAGAGAGAAATATCGATAGGCCACCTCCTGCACATAGCCGTACCTGGGATTGTATGCACCCAGACTAAGGATCAAACCCATAAACCAGACATGCGCCCTGACCAGGAGTTGAACCCACAACCTTTTGGTTACTGGATGATGCTCTAATCAAATGAAACACACTGGCCAAAGCTAGATGTGTTTTGTTAGTGTACTATGTACCACCAATGACCCCTGAACCAAGATAGCCCTATCCCAGGTAGATTTTATAGAAAGCTCTTTTCCCCATAATGGTGGTGCCTGTGGAGAGAAGGGAGTCTGCTCCAACGAGCACGTTGAGACTGAGAGAAACTATGACAGGTGATAAAATGATGAGCTCCCCGGGGAAATCTCCACAGGCTTGGCACTAGCTCTGCGATTAGTCTTGTCCTCATTGGGGGATGCACATGGCCTTTTTCCAGCCTCTTGGAAGGAATAATATATGATTTAGATATTACTTTGCTATTGACTTACTGGCATTTCTGCTTTAACAATTTGTAAAGAAACAAGTAGGAGTTTACAGTGCTGGGTACTTAATAGTCCTGGAAGATAGCTGAGGGTGGTTGCATGAATGCATGTTACATATTCTCCCACTCTTCCTTAAGTCATCAAACATACCCCCAAGCATCAAGGATTTGTACCTTATCTATACTCACAGAATAATTGCTAATGAAATGGATTTTCAATAGCTGGGATTAGAAATTTCAAGGCAAAATCCACTTTCTGACCCCCAACCCCTGTTTCTTCCTGAAGATTAGAACTTTGTATTATTCTAGTGAGGTACACAGGGCTGATCTGTTTCTAAGTGGTTTGATGTCAGGGAACATAATTTGGCCTCAGTTTCCTCCAGATCTATACAGTAACAAGTCTTGCCCAAAATGGGGTCAACTCTGTTGTATCCATTTGAGTTTAGACATAAGAAACACAGGCAGAGCTCATTTTTAAACCACTTTTTGGAGATGTCCTCAGTCCTCACCTCTAATAACATGCTCATTCCCTAAATGATTCTGTACCATTTCAGGTCAATGGCATGAAATTGTTTTCATTTCTAATGCAGAATGGTGCTGAATATAAAAACAAAAACAAAAACAAAAAACACACTGGGTTGAGGTAGAATAGAGAAATTTGCAGCTAGATTCAAAGAAAAATTTTCCCACCATATTTTTGATATTGTGATAGGATAATTTTTAATTTGACTTTTTAGATAAGTGAAATTGTTCATGTATATAAATCTTACATTCTTAATTCTGACATACTAATGATTATTTGTTTGCTTTATTTAGGCATAAAGACTGAGACAAAAAAATAAAAACCTTACAAGAAGACTCATATAAGGTACAATATATGGAGTAAACCAGCAGTACGATCCATTGCTTTCTATACTATTCATGTGGCATGGTTGATTTTTGTGGGGTTCAGTGTGAGGTATTTTAAGTTCATGTTGCAAAACAAGAAAGAAAGGTTGTGGACTTCTGGCCAAGATGGAGGCAGAGGTAGACACAATATGCCTCCTCGCACAACCAAAAAAAGGATATCAATTTAAAAACAAAAAACAACCAGAACTGACAGAAAATCAAACTGTATGGAAATCTGACAACCAATGAGTTACAGAAGATATATTCATTCAGACCGTCTGAAAGGGTGGATTGGGGTAGCCAGGGCAGAGAGGGCTCCAGGCAAAGTGGCAGGTGGTAGACCCAGAGAGGTGGCAGATTGTGGAGTGGGGCACAGTGTGCAAGGTGCCTGCTGGACCGGGTGATCCCACATTCTCACACAGATAAACCAGGCGAAACTGAGTAGCAGGACAGACTGCATAACCCAGGGCCCCAGTGTGGGGAAATAAAGCCTCAGATGACTGATTGAAAACACCTGTGTGGGTCGAGGTGCTGGGAGAAACTCCCAGCGCACAGGAGAGTTCATCGGAGAGAACTGCAGGGTCCTAGAATGTGCATAAACCCACCCACATGGGAATCAGCACCAGAAGGGCCCAATTTGCTGTGGGAAGCAAAGGAAGTGACTGAAATCTGGCAGAGAGTGGAGCAAGCACCATTGTTCCTTCTTGGACCCCTCCACCACATACAGCATCATGACACAGCAACATTGGTGGCCCTGCCCCAGTGAACACCTAAGGCACCACCCCTCACTATGTAACAGGCATGTCAAGACAAAAAAAAATGGTCCAAAGGAAAGAACAGATCAAAGCTCCAGAAAAAAAAACAACTAAGTGACAAAGAGGTAGCCAACCTATCAGATGCACCATTCAAAACACTGATAATCAGCATGCTCACAGAATTGGTTGAGTATGGTTGCAAAATAGAGAAAAACATGAAGGCTGTGCAAAGTGAAATAAAGGAAAATATGCACAGGGAACCAATAGTGATGGGTAGGAAACTGAAACTCAAATCAATGGAGTGGACTGAAAGGAAGAAAGAAACATCTGATCAGAAAAGAATGAAGAAATAAGAATTCAAGAAAATAAGGGGAGTCTTAGGAACCTTCAGGACATCTTTAAACATTCCAACATCTGAATCATAGGGGTCCCAGAAGAAGAAGAGGAAGAGCTAGAAATTGAAAACTTATTTGAAAAAATAATGAAGGAGAACTTCCCCAATCTGGCAAAGGAAATAGATTTCCCAGAAGTCCAGGAAGTTCAGAGAGTC